>JAJJMA010294176.1:0-16946 GCA_023529015.1 Papaver nudicaule
ATAGTGAGGGTGTTCACATCTGGACGAGGTCCCGGGGTTTTTCTGCTAGGTTTGCAGTTTCCTCGTTAACAAAATTCTGGTGTCTTGCATTACTTTTCCCTTCCGCATTATATTGTCTCTGATCTATATAATAGAAGTAATTGCAAGTTTGTTGATTCATAACCTTTGAGTGAATCCATCTCTATTGAGATCTACAAGAACTACGTTCTTGTTAGGGTTTGGTTCTATGATTTGTGAGATCGTTCAAACAACCATAATCAACTAGGTTCACGAAAACAAAAAGTTGGTGGTATATCTCGGTATCCTCGCTTTTGCAACATCAGTGGGTTCAACCGAGCAATGCTCCCATACTTCGGAATGGAATGTATCGAGACTGAATTAACCATACAAGCAATTCAGCTACCAATGTGCTCCTACGTCTCTTGTCCCCCGCAAAAACCTACGTACTTGATTCCCCTAGCTGACGTCCTTTACAGGCCTAGGAGTTGCTCCACTTCCCTTCGTGAAGACTAGCGCTACCCTGCCTCTAACAGGACGCCTAAAAGTATCCAAGTAATTAAACGAGAATACGATTGTGATTTCCTTTAGACTTAAAGTCAAGGTTAATGGAAAACTGTTTTGTTGAATAGGGCTTATCGATCTAGCCTAAACAACTTTACCTCCTAACGCTGGACAAACTTAGTATTTAACCTAGTTCGTGAATCTGCGTTACGAAACTTCTAGGGTTTATGATACAAGATCTACCTTACGAAGTTTCTATCAAATCTTGGTCGTGATAAGATTGAAAATATTCAATCGACCCAAGATACAAGATCAGGAATTTTACTTCCGACTTGTGCTTCACGATCCTCAAGTGAAGTCTTTCAATAGTCGTAGTCCAAAAGGACTTCGAGATGACGACCAACCTTTATGCAAGGATACACAGATGTGTAGAGGATTGAGATTGTATCTTGCAGAAGGTCATCTATTTATAGTGATCACCAAGGGAGGCTTTGCTTAAAGTTTAAGCAACCTTGAGTAGAGCTCAAGCAAGTTCCGGAACTAGGAAAGTCCATAGCTTGAATACCCATTCTTAATCTTCTAAGAACTTTGGACTAAGACAAAAGTTAAAGAAGACTCAACCTTGTTTGAAGGTTCGCGACTTCTGGTCCAATGCTTGTTTGGACATCGCTTTGCGACTTCTGGTCCAAATACTTAGTTTGAACATCGTTTGGATTAAGTTGTTGAATTCCATGGGCCAAGTCACGACAAGTCCGAGAACTAATCACGCCTAGACCGAAAACTTCAAGATATGGAAGTTGGAAGTTTTCGCATGGCTTATATGAACGCGTTCACAGAGCAGTCAATAGAGTTCAGGAGAATCCAGGAGAATTCTTGAACTTGTATGTACGCATTCATGAACGCGTTCATACAGACTTAGCTCATTCTCTGAAATACCAAAGGCAACACATGTACGCGTTCATGAACGCGTTCACTGTTGGGGTCATTTCAAAAGACAACTCAACATACTCTACGTATACATATTATCACAAGTGTGACAATTGCAAAGGAAAAAATCATATATATAATACCTTCCGATCATATAAACAACATCATAGACTATTGGTATGATAGAAATGGTAAAAACGATACGGAAAGGAAATACCTTTCTAACCTTCAGCGAGGACGTTATGATTTATCAAGTAGTAAGCTTCGGTCTTCGTCTTCATCAGTCTTCGTCTCGATTACCTAAACCTATCCTAGTCCGAGGTTGTAGAGTAGACTTATCAAGGATTGTGTTTTTGTCTCATAAACTTGACAACTGACTTGAGATAGCAACATCAGTGGGCTCAACCGAGCAATGATCTAACACCACCAGTCTTTGATGGCACAAATTATATATGGTGGAAATTTGCTATGCGGTCGTTTCTACAATCTCGAGACTTTGACAGTTGGGTCTATGTGATTGATGGATACACACCACCTACCCTTATTGAAGGAGAAGGTGATGTTGCTCTCACTCGTAATAAGAAACCAAGCGAGTATGATGAAAATGACAGAGCCAAAGCAGAATTAGAAGCTGATGCGTTTAACACCATCATTCACGCCATAACTCCCGATCTGCATCATCATGTGGAGACATGTGAATTTGCTAAAGATGCTCGGGATATTTTGAAAACAGTATACGAAGGTAATATTGTGGAGAAAGAAGCAAGACTTCAAAATCTCATGACTGACTGGGAAAATCTCCGAATGTCTAATGAAGACACCTTTACAGAATTTGAACACAAACTCTCTGAAATCATGAACGCCTCTCTATCACTAGGGAAAACCATCGAAGAAAGAGATATTGTGCGAAAAATTCTAAGGTCACTTCCTCCCAGATATGATTCAAAAAAACATGCCATCCAAGAAAAACATGGATATGACATATCAAGAGGTGATTTGGTTTCTAAACTAAAAATCTTTGATTATGAGCATCAAAGTAAAGTCATATCCCTAAAAGCTCAGACTCCTGAGACACCGCTTGATAAAAATCCTGATTCTGAATTTGATGATGAGGACCGAAAGTTTCTTTAACTCGTCCCTCAATGGTGCATCTGAGGATAAAACAAGGGATGAAGATACAAAAGTTGTCGTTCTGATGTTGTTAAGGTGATTAATAAGTTTATTGGTCTTCCTTTGTAACCATTTAGCATACTTTACTTTCTTTTTGAAGATTGTGCAATTGCTAAAGGTATGACAATTTATTTTACATAATAAGCAATATTGTTTTTCCGGATCGACAGAATCAAGCATAGGAGTATCCTCTTGATTACTTGAACAAGTCATTGAATCTGCAGAAATAGGTACAATACTACTAGATACAACGACAATAAATGCCAGGTTTGAAACCTCCTCATCATCGGTCTCATACGCATCCGAAGATTCGTCCAATGTTACTGCTAGGGCTCGCGTACCAGTGTATTTCCTGGTATTTGGACATTCTTTCGAATAGTGACCGAAACCTTTACACGTAAAGCATTGAGGTTGGTCATTATTGTCCTCTTTTGGTGGATCCCTTTTTGGAGTAACACGATCATGAGGTCGATGTGTGGTGGAAACATTTTTAACGAACCTCTCGTTTCGTCTTTTAAGTATATCACGAAATTATCTAGTAATAAGAGACATAGTAGAGTTTAGTTCTTCCTCAAATTTTTCGTCCAAGACATCATCACATTCAATGCTGGGATTATGTTTTCTCTTTTCAGAAGATCCTACATCATTCCTTTTAGCATTGAATGCAATGTTGTCCCCTTTTGACACATTGTGTTCATGATCAAAAATTCTGAGTTTACCTACCAGTGTACTTCGGGTGAGTTTGGACAAGTCAGTATTTGCTTCCAGGATTGCATGCCTTTTAGCTTCTACCTGGATGGCAGAGACCTGAGTATCTTACACACGATATCCTTCTCTGGAATAGCTTTCCCCAAGGAGAATGAGGCATTAACTATTTCAGATAGTCTAAGGTGGAATTCCTCGAAGGTGTCGTCATCACTAATACGAAGATTTTCCCAATCCGAAGAAAGATTCTATAGTCGGGCTTCTTTTTCAGAGGTATTCCCTTCAATAACGGTTTACAAATGTCCCAAGCCTCTTTCGAGGTTTCACACGCAGACACGTGATGATAGAGATCAGGAGTGACCGCATGAATAATGGCATTTAATCCATCAGAATTTTTCTTAACTTTTGTCTGCTCATCGCCTTCTAGATCAACTACGTTCTTTATATTCGGACGTAGAACCAGTTTTAAAAGGACGAGAATAGGCTTTGACAACTAACGTCCAGGTTTCAAAGTCTCTAGACAAAATAAAGGACCGCATAGCGGATTTCCACCAGAGATAGTTTGTCCCGTCAAATCTTGGAGGTACGTTGACTGAACTGGAATCATTATTCTTATTCATGGTTATTCTTATAGGTTGGATCGAGCCAAACACAAATTGTTAGATCTTAAGGTGTTTGCCTGCTCTGATACCAATTGAAAAGACGAGGGTACCGAGTACACCACCAATCTTTTATTTTAGTCCACATATAAGTCAAACCTTGAGCGGTTCCTTTAATCAAGAACTCAAGAACAAGATCTCCTTCAGATCTGATTGATTCACACGAGGGAGTCAATACAAGAATCCGAAAGGCTATGTCAACAACCAAATACGATACTTTAATTATAGATGATAACTCAAATATGATGCGGAAGTAAAGTAAAGTACACACAAGATTTTGTTAACGAGGAAACTACAAACTCGTAGAAAAACCCCGGGACCTAGTCCAGTTTTGAATACTCTTAAGAATTAAGCTGCCAACACACCTATTCTCAGACTTCGGACTAGCTGGTGAAGACAATATCACCCTAATATGACTATTAGTCACAAAGATTTCCCCTAAGTATTCTTACGCCTCCAGCAACAATAAGGTGGTCACGCACATGTACTCCCCTACGCAAATAGACGTCCTTTACTGTCTTAAGCAAGAGTTGCCTCACAGCCCATCGCGAGGACTATCGCTACCCGACCTCCAATCGGACGATTACAACCTTAGTGGACAACAACCAAATAGCGGCAGGTCAAATCGCTAGATGATATCCTTGGTAACTAACAGATATTTCACCGAAGTCTTTTCACACCAAGAGCGAGGATATTTATTTCTTGTAGTTTAACTATAACAAGAAGTGACCTTGTTGCTAAGTTAAAAACCTTCGATCATGAGCAAAGTAACCCTAAAAAGACTGGTTTTAGAGCTACTGAAAAAACAAGGACACTTGTAGAAGAAAAGTGTACTTTGAACACCAACTCCAGCAATCATAGTGGGGATGAATCTGAGGAAGAGTTATCTTTGATTACTCGCCAGTTTAGAGATCTTGTAAAGAAGAGAGGTAAACGTTTCACTAAGAAAGCCCCACCATCATCTAATAAGCCTCATGATAGAGTCCCTCCTAAAGAAGGGAACAATAGGGGAGATGATGATATGCCACAGTGCTATAAATGCAAAGGATTTGGCCATTTAGCTGACGAATGCCCCAATTTAAAAAAATATACTGAAGGCAAGGCCTTTGCTGCTACACTTGATGATTCATCTGATGTCTACAATTCAGATGATAAAGAAAATGAAGCTGCGTTCATTGCAGAATGTGACAATTCTGATAAAATGGGTGATTCCAAATCAGAATCAGAAGATTGTCCCATCCCCGTGGACACAACTTCCAGTGACGCTTCGTGCAAAGAAAAAATCATTCCAATCAAGCACAAACAACGTCTTATCAGATGTAACTTCTGTGCTAAAAAGGGACATTATTACAAGCAGTGTCATGTATACAACCGAAAGGTTAAGTATGCCCAACAACTACAGAAGAAAGCTACTAGACTCATGAATGTTATTCGAATCTTTGAAACTTCCAATGACTTGGAAGCAAATAAGGATCGAAAACAATCAAACTCCTTAAGGGCAACACAAGGAGTTGGAAAATTCAAGAGAGTCAGAACTAAGAATGGCAAACTTAGTTCAGAAAAATCTTCCCTCCCCGCACTAGTTGCAAGAAGGATTGACATCTCGTTCATTGCCCCTTGGATGAGATGTCACGGTGTGGTCGGGCAAAGAGCCTTAGAGTCTTTTTCATATTTTTGTATCTGTTTTAAGGTAATTGATAACCCTCAATTAAGACATTTTTTTTATGTCACTGGACAAAAGTGTAATGTTGAGCCAGGCTCCATGGAACTTATGACCTTCACTAATGGTCAAATTGTCTATACAAAAGGTAAACATTGTTATTGGGTAACTCTGAAAGTGAGGCACATCAATGAAATAACACGTGTACACGGTTCACGAACCGTTCCGCTTTCTCCGTACGATATTCGTATCGTATATGTAGTTATGAGAATCCTTATCTCTTCGAAAATTCTTGGAGGAACTGTTTATAAAGAAATGAGAAGTCTCTTCTTATTCTCACCTTAAACTCCTCATCATGGTAAAACTCCTTGCTATCACCTCCCCAAGCAAGGATCCTATGTCAATTGATAAGGATACCATGAAGCCGGACGATCCTTTGAAAACAGCCAAAAGCAAAGGAAAGAAACCCTGGTGCAAAAAGAAAAAGAAGAAGTCCAAGTCTGACAAGAATGAACAATATTCTTAGAAAAATCAAAGGATTGCATCGATTCTCAAATAATGCAGAGAAACAAAAAGAGAAGTAAGATCTCTTGGGGAAGTGTTTTCTAAAAATTTTGGATGTTCAACATGCTCTTGTAAAACAACAAGAAAAGCTTATGAAAGAAGTGCATAAGGCATCTGTAAGTGAGCCTAAGGGATTCGATCTGGAAATTCCTAAGCCTATGAATGAAGATCAAGACATTGAGGAAATCAATAACTTCGTCATGACTTCTTTCCACTAGAATAGTTGATTCCTTTGAGAACTTGTTCTTACTTTTTCCTAAGGAGTATAAACTATATCTAGAAGTAGTTTCCCTTTTCATGCTTTTTAGAGTTTTTCAGCATGTACTACTTTATTTCATTAATAAAAGTTCTTTTTAGATCATTATTAATGATGTTTGCAATACTTGATTTGTCTACCTCAATCTTATTGCAACAAATAGCTTTTTCCATTACCTCGGTAGTGATGCAAAGTTATGTCTATTACAAAAGTTATGCTTTTTCTCACAATCAAGAAACTTTTGATTGTATGGTTTTTAGGGTTTTCACAAACTCGGAATCATGTACTCTTTTCCAAAAATCTGGCTAAGGGAAAGAGATTGTAAACAAAGGAAAACTAGATACATTAAATTGTCTGTCCAAGTTAGGCTTTGTATGTTGTTCTTTATTGAAAAACACCATACCAGGGAGAGTTCTTAACTGAGCTTGCGGTTAATAACAAATCTTTTTGGGGAGCGTGGATGTGGAATATAGGAGAAAAGTGTGTCTATATTTCTCCAAAGATGAATTAACTTAAAATCTCCGTTCTGATTTCCTAGTCATGTCATCTTAAACTGGTATGTGAGTACTTAACTTGACTTATCTCCATCGGTTTGAAACTCTAGTCTCAAACTACTTTGTCATATTTTTGTGACAAATAGGGGGAGAATACATATGGTTCTTGTTCTTAAGGTTCACAACCATAGGGGGAGAACATCATGTGCTTACTTGTTGTACTTTTTTAAAGTATCAAGTAAGAGGGAGTAATTAAGTTAAGAAGAAGCTGCGTATCATGTATGAGTAAAATCACTTTAAAAGTTTTGATACGCAGACTTTAAAGTTTGCTAAGATTCTTACTCTTTGCACAAACAACATGTGGGATTATCATCTTAACCCATGTAAGCTCGAGTGTACCTTTGTGGTTGTTTGAGCGGGATATGTTGTAGGTGATGTCTACGAATTCATCAACAAGAGTTAAACGAACACATCAAGACTCAAGGGAGAAGTTGAAGAATTCAAGAAATCAAGATACATATGGTTAGTACTTAATTGTATATCCTACAAGTTAGGTCGTGACCGTGTAAACGAACCTGTTACCTAACTTGCACAAAAAAAGAATCACAGTTTAATCACACATGGAAACCAATTAGAGTTTATCACCGAGTAATTTGGTGAAGGATAACTACTATCAAATATACGGTCTCAACACAAAAGTGAACAGTTGAATATCTTATTAAACTATTGAGAAAAGATAAGTGAACCGTGTAGGATATAATCTTTGAAGATCTAGTTCACATGTTTATGAGCTTCAGCTTCTCGAGCTAAACCACGTACCGAAGATCGTGAAACGGTTCGCGAACCGTTATGCACTTTTGTCCACAGGGGGAAATTTCGGGGACATCGTTCGTGAGCTGGTTTACGTACCAAATGATGTTTAGCTGGATTTGCTCTGTAGTACGTGAGCTGGGCTAGTTTTCGGACTTAGGCCTTATTTTGCTTTGAGCCATATCCGTTATATTCGCTCTAGAGTTTACTCCAAAATTCACCATTCTCCCACATTGATTTGCTAGCAAACCATTGTGATGGAAAGTGTATTTGAATCTTTCTCATAAGTATTGTATAATCGTAGTACACTTGATACTAACACAACCTTATTTCGTGTAGATGGAAATTCTCCTCAATAATATATGAAAAGACGAGGGTACCGAGTACACCACCAATCTTTTATTTTAGTCCACCTATAAGTCAAACCTTGACCGGTTCCTGTAATCAAGAACTCAAGAACAAGATCTCTTTCAGATCTGATTGATTCACACAAGGGAGTCAATACAAGAATCCGAAAGACTATGTCAACCAACCAAGTACGATACTTTAATTATATAAGATGACTCAAATATAATGCGGAAGTAAAGTAAAGTACACACAAGATTTTGTTAACGAGGAAACTACAAACTCGTAGAAAAACCCCGGGACCTAGTCCAGTTTTGAATACTCTTAAGAATTAAGTCGCCAACACACCTACTCTCAGACTTCGGACTAGTTGTTAATCGGTCATTCAATTTCTTGAGGGGTAAAAATTACAAGAGTTACAGCTATCTATAGACCCACCCTAACGGCCTAAGGCAGGCCTAATAACTGAAACGCAAAAGCAGACTAGAAAAATATATTTGAGTTTTACTATCTGTCTATAAACCTAAAACTAAAAATACTCTCATAAAATGAGCTCATAAAATAAAATGAATACACGATGTTAAAGTTTTCTAGCTAAATCAAATCCCTTTTTGGTGGGTTTTAATCTCTCTGAACGTCTAGTTGTAACATTAGGCTGAGAAACAGAAGTATTGGAAGACCTTTTAGCCTTTGCTACCTCCGATTTAGCCCCATCATGTAATGTCTGCGTACTATTCGGCCCTCTGCTAGGACCATACCCTGGACTTTCGGATCTCCATCAAAAATAGTTGGCTCAAAAAGCCCAGGAATCATATTATCAACTGGTTTAGTCGAGTTAGGCTCAGTAGGACTAGAACCATTCCCAACCGAACCAGATTTTTGTTCCAGAACCGAGTCTGCCTGAAAGCCATAGCCTGTCGTCGATTGCCCATGAACCAGAATCCTAAAATCGTTAGGATCTGAATCACTACTGTTGATGGATTCGGTAAACACAGGAGAGTAGCCCCCAGGTGGAATGCCTAGCCCATTATCTTCATCAAAACCTCGATCAACAACCCTGTTCAATAATAAAGAATTCTCCTGATTATCATGATGATCACGATCATGATCAGAATGATCATTATCGACAGAAATACGATCCAGCAAAGCCTCATACTCTTCAAAAACATCTCCACTTGCTGGTGAACTCAAATACGTGTGTTTAGGCTTAGAAATATTGCCTGTAATGCCTTGTTTACGAGCTAAATTCTCCAACGGGGAATTATCAATAGCTCGTTGAATGTCGTCGCGTTCTTGCTGTGATAAAGTAACAACAGCAGAATCAATTTGTGTAGGTTGTCGTCTCCATGTGTCTTCAATTAATCTCCATGTTGCAACCCACTTCATACCTGCAGGAGGATCACATCGCGACCCACCGTCAACAGACTTGCTCTGTTTTTTCTGCTACTGTGATACTCTGTTTTCAAAACAGAGGAACTCTGTTTAGGGTTTACAAAAACAGAGCTGCTCTGTTTTCTCTCTGCAGCAGCGATTTGCATCATCTTCAACTCTTTGCAGAGTTCTAGTTCATGTCCAACTTAGTTGCAGTGTTTACAAAACTTAGCTGGATTAGGAATACATACCTCTTGCCAGAAATCTCGCCCCTTTCTTACTTTCACAAAGAATTTCTTGGGAATTTTCTGGGGAAAATATCAACAAGAACAGTGGCTGGATATCGAAAATCATATGATAGAGTTGGCTTTTCCACCATCACAGGCGTACCAAGAACCTTCCCCATCGTTAATAACATCTTTTCTGTCCAACATTGGACCTTCAAACCAGGGAATTGAACCCATACAGCAGCATGAGCCGTCTTCACCATATTAGGGTCAAAGTGTTCATCCCATTCCTAGACTCGCAAATTCTGGAATCCATGATCAGCATGCTCGATTCTCCAAGGACCCTGATACTTTATTCTTCTTTTATGCTCTTCACGATCAATTCTCATCAAGAAAAAACCACGAGACATAGCATACAGCTGGACACAATCAGTCCTGAAACCCCATTGTTCTTCCGGAGATTTTTTCACATCATGAAATCGTAATCCCTTGAAGTCCAGTCTTCCTATAAGGCTGTGCTTCTAATAGGAAATAGGGCTATTATTAGTCTAAAGTTATATTTCTGTATTAGGAAATACGTGTGGTCCAAGGTCCGTAAACTTGAGAACCAAGTTTAGTCTGTGTATAAATACCTTGAGTTTTAATGAGAATAATAAGACTTGAAGACTTAACCAAAATTTAACATGGTATCAGAGCCATGGGTAGAGTTACCTGTGAGCTAGGCCTGCATGTACACGAGGTAGAGTTACCTGTGACCGGACTGTGTCACGTACGTAGGTCCACGTGTTAGGCCGAATAACTGGCCTTACACGTGAGGGGGATGTGAAGGAAGAAATTGTCCCACATCTCTTAGATAAACATAATAAACTAAAATATAATATGGAAGGGCCACTCCACTCATTGCCAATTGGTTTTGAGTTGGATGCCCGCAGATTTAACAAGATTTGACTGAATTTAACATGGCATCGAGAGCCTGGTTCAAACCCTAAACCTAAAAGTCTTCAAACCCTAAACCTAAAAGTCTCGTTTCAAGTCCTACAAGATGGGAGAAGAAGGATCAGGAAAGAAAGTAGAGTCTGATTTGCAGAAGAAGAATCCAGTGTATCATCTGGGATCAAGTGATGGTCCGGGTATTATTATTACCCCGATTATTTTAAAAGGAACTAACTATGATGAGTGGGCTAGAGCCATTAGAAGATCGTTGATAGCTAAGAGAAAGTTTAGCTTTGTTGATGGTACCATTAAAGAACCTACAGATCCTGATCAGTTGGAAGAATGGATTGCAGTTCATTCAATGCTGGTTTCCTGGATTAGCAACACACTAGAGCCTTCAATCAAATCGTCGGTGGGAGATTATGATGATGCGAGCCTTCTCTGGACGCACTTAAAGAACAGATTTTGTGTTGTCAGTGGAACACGAATCTGTCAACTGAAAGCTTCTTTAAGTGATTGCAAACAAGGAAAAACATAGAGTGTAGCTGTCTATTATGGAAGATTGAACAAAATATGGGATGAGCTGGTGACATATATGAAAATACCTAAGTGCAAGTGTGGTCTTTGCACTTGTAATATTGCAACACAGGTGAGTACTCTACGAGAAGAAGATTTTCTTCATTATTTTTTGATCGGTTTAGATAGTGTGTATAGTTCAGTGCGTGAACAGCTATTGGCGAGAGATACCCTACCGTCAGTTGAGACATCATACCAAACCATTGTGAATTCTGAACGTCTTGAGAATCGGTGATGTAGTTTTACCAAAAGAAGTACAAGATAATGTTATGGCCTTCAAAGTCCAACCTGATCAGCGAGCAACCACCAATACATATGATCCTGCCAAGTATTGTAAACACTGTAATAGAGAAGGACACTCTGATGAAGGGTGTTATCAACTAATTGGTTACCCTGAGTGGTGGGGAGATAGACCTCGTGGCAGAGGCTATAGCAGAGGAGGCAGGACAGGTGGTAGAGGACGAGGAGGTACTGCATACGGCAGAGGTGGTAGAGGACATGGAAGCAGCAATCAAGTTCGCGCACATAACCTGAATATACCAGCAACTCAGAAGTCAGCTGGTGCAGCATCTGCAGATGGATCGGGTTTGGTTGGAGTAACAACAACACAACTTCAGCAAGTTCTTGAGTTTCTAAACTCAAATAAAACCAATGTTCAACTACAAGGTAAGCCTAATCACTTATCCTGGATTGTGGATTCAGGGGCTACAAATCATGTCACTTGTGATATTGATGACATGATAGAAGTGAAGGATATTACGGCATGTTTAGTTGGCCTGCCAGACGGAAAGTATGCGAACTCTGATAAAATTGGAACTGTGATTCTTCCTGGTGGTCTGAGGCTTGATAATGTTCTTTACGTGCCTCAGATAACATGTAACTTGATTTCGGTTACACAGATGATCGGTGAGTTAGTATGTATTTTCAATTTACTAACAGTTTATGTCTCATACAGGACCGGTGGACGAGGAAGGTGATTGGAGTGGGTGAGAGACAAGGTGGACTATATATTTTTCGTGGTGTGCCTCCTGTTAAAGTACTTGCTGTGCGTGGAAACTCATATGAGTTATGGCATCAAAGAATGGGACATCCATCAGAGAAAGTTTTGCAGAATCTACCATTTGAGAATAGGTTATTAAAACAGAATAATAATGCTTGTGATATTTGCCCTCGAGCAAAACAGCGTAGAAGTAGTTTTCCTATTAGTTTGAGTAAGGCCAGTTGTATATTTGAGTTAGTTCATCTGGATTTATGGGGTCCTTACAAGACACCTTCTTCTTGTGGAGCTCATTATTTTCTGACAATAGTAGATGATTTTTCAAGAGGTGTGTGGATTTATTTGATCAAAAGTAAAACTGAAGTTGAATTGACATTTCTTAATTTCATTGCTCTTGTGAAACGTCAATTTGGAAAAGAAATCAAAATTGTTAGAAGTGATAATGGAACAGAATTTAATACATTGCGTGGATATTTTAAGACTAACGGGATAGTCTTTGAGACATCGTGTGTTGGTACACCCCAACAAAATGGGAGGGTTGAGAGAAAACACCAACACATAATGAATGTGGCAAGAGCCTTGAGATTTCAAGCCAATTTACCAGTGCGGTTTTGGGGAGAGTGTGCATTGACAGCAGCATACTTGATTAATTGTACGCCAGCATCTATTCTTAACAACAAAACTCCATATGAAATCATGTTTGGAAAGTTGCCTCCATATGATCATTTGAAAGTGTTTGGGTGCTTGTGCTATGTACATGATCAAAGTAGTAAAGGGGATAAGTTTGCAAATCGAGGAAGGAGATGTGTTTTCCTTGGTTATCCTTTTGGTAAAAAGGCATGGCAAGTGTATGATTTAGACACAAAACAATTTTTAGTGTCCAGGGATGTGGAGTTTTATGAACATCAATTCCCTTATATGACAAGCATTCCTGGAAATTCCACGGAGATTTTTCCGTCAAATAATAATGTTTGTTGGAGTGATGATGAAGATAGAGAAGAAGAACAGTTATCTGGAGGTGCTTTGGAAACTCATCAAGATGAGATACAACAACAAAGCAGTGATGAATCACTGTCTGAGACTGATTGTGAAACTGGTGAAACTGAAGAATTGCAAGGAAGAGCTCAAGAACAACCTGAGGAGAATTATATTAATAACAATGGCACAACAACTGAAGGTGTGGTAGAGAATAATTGGAGTGAAATGGGTAAAGGAAAACGTCAGAAGATTCCTTCTAGCAGACTCAAGGGTTTTGTGACGCACACTGTACGAGAAAATAGTCCACCTACCACTCATCCTATACAATCACCATCCTCAGGTACACCTTATCCTTTGACATATTATGTTAGTTGTGATCGTTTTTCTGCAGTTCATAGAAAATATCTTGCAGCTATAACTGCTGCAAATGAGCCTAAGAGCTTCAAAGAAGCTATGAAGCATCCAGGATGGCAAAAGGCCATGGCAGAAGAAATAAGAGCTCTGGAGGAACAAGGAACATGGGAATTGGTAGAGTTACCACCTAGTAAGAAGGCACTTGGAAGCAAATGGATTTACACTGAAAAACGTGATGAACATGGAAATTTGGTTCGTCTGAAAGCAAGACTGGTGATATTTGGGAATCACCAAGTTGAAGGATTGGATTACAATGAGACATTTGCACCAGTTGCAAAGATGACAACAGTTCGTACCTTTCTAGCTGTTGCAGCAATTAAAAATTGGGAAGTGCATCAAATGGATGTGCATAATGCCTTTCTTCATGGAGATTTGGAGGAGGAAGTATATATGAAGATACCACCAGGATTTGCCAAGGGAAATCCTAATATGGTGTGTAGAATGAAAAAATCATTGTATGGCCTAAAACAGGCCCCTAGGTGTTGGTTTGCGAAATTATCAACAACTTTGAAGAATTATGGCTTTAAACAGTCATACTCAGATTATTCTCTCTTTACTATGACAAAGGGACAGATGCAACTTAATGTTTTGGTGTATGTTGATGATTTGATTGTAGCAGGAAATGATCTGGTGGTACTAAATCACTTTAAAACATACTTGGGACAATGTTTCAAGATGAAAGATTTGGGCAAGTTGAAATACTTTCTAGGATTGGAGGTAGCTCGTAATAAACAAGGTTTCTACATATGCCAGAGGAAGTATACATTGGATATTATCATGGAAACAGGGCTATTAGGAGCAAAACCTGCAGAGTTTCCAATGGAAACAAATCATCGTCTTGCTCTGGCAAAGGGTAAGATATTAGATGATGTGGAGAAATATAGGAGACTAGTTGGTCGTCTGATTTATTTGTCAGTCACCAGACCAGATCTTGCTTACTCAGTACATATTTTGTCGCAATTTATGCAGCAACCAAGAATGGAGCATTGGGAAGCTGCTCTTCGTGTGGTTAGATATTTGAAAAAGAATCCTGGACAAGGAATTCTGTTGCGCTCTGATAGTAATCTAAGTTTAAAAGATTGGTGTGACTCAGATTGGGCAAGTTGTCCATTAACTAGACGTTCATTGACAGGATGGTTTGTTCTTCTTGGATCTTCACCTGTGTCTTGGAAGACTAAGAAGCAGCATACAGTTTCTCGGTCCTCAGCTGAAGCAGAATATCGATCTATGGCGGCAGCTACATGTGAATTAAAGTGGTTGAAACAATTACTGGGTGATTTAGGAGTTAATCATACACATGGGATGAATCTCTTTTGTGATAGTCAATCAGCATTATACATTGCTCAGAATCCAGTATTTCATGAACGAACAAAACATATAGAAGTGGACTGTCACCTTGTCAGAGATGCTATAATAAGGAAGATTATATCACCCTCTTACACTCCTACAACAGTGCAATTGGCAGACATCTTTACAAAATCCCTAGGGAAAGCTCAGTTTAAGTTTCTTTTGTCCAAGATGGGCATTTGTGACCTCCATGCTCCATCTTGAGGGAGGGTAATAGGAAATAAGGCTATTATTAGTCTAAAGTTATATTTCTGTATTAGGAAATACGTGTGGTCCAAGGTCTGTAAACTTGAGAACCAAGTTTAGTCTGTGTATAAATACCTTGAGTTTTAATGAGAATAATAAGACTTGAAGACTTAACCAAAATTTAACAGCTTCCAACCATCAACGTCCTCATCATAAAAATCTGATACTTCAAGGTACTTCTCCCCTGTAATACCAGTTTGAGGTGTTGGTAGGTCAGCGACAACAACCTTTGTTGGTGGTGAGTTTTTCATCGATCTGGCCACCTCCAACCATGTCTTCTTTGTACCACCTCCACCTGAGCTAGGTTTTGATGGCTGTAATCGAACTTCTCCTGCCATTCTTGATCATCCAAGATGATCAAGACGCAAAGAGAAGATCAGTTGCGTGAGTTTTGTAAGAAAAACCCTAATGGCGCGTTTGGATGCAGAATTTACGTTTCCAGGGGATTTATAATTTCAGGGGATTATAAAACCCGGGATTTATGTAAATACCTGGCGCGTTTGGTAACTCAAGAAAAAATCCCTGGAAACTGTCAAATCCTTTGTTTGAAATTCCATGTACTGTTTGGCAAACCTAGGATTTACACAAATGCTCTGTTTTGAAATTCCATATTAACTATCTCGTCCTCAACTTAGTTGGTGGATTTAAAATCTTTGATATTAAAAATAGATAGTTATGTGCTTAGTGTGCAACCGTGCAAGCATAAGCAAAAACAAAAAACACATATCTATCTATCTCTTTAAATCACTTTTATGCATCAAGGAGAAGAAACAACAGTACTAGTTAGCTACGTACGATACAAAAAACAAGACCCTATCATTTTGGTGATGAATCAAGAAGTCCTAAGAACCAGAACAAACTACATAAACAATACTGCAAAACCCACGTTAAAATATAATCAAATGAAGGAAGATGTATTAAAAATCAAACTTGATATCATATGATATGAATAGGGTTTACCTTTGCGGCTTCAACAAGAAATGATAAATATGGCGGGATGATGGCGGGAGGAGGCGGAAATGTGGAGGGGAAAGCTAACTAAACCGATGATTTTATATGGGATTTTAGGGTTTAACTTTGGTGGGGCCACAAATCCCTTGGAAAGTTTCCAAGCAAATAACAGGGGGGAGGTGTTACTCGATTTGGAGGATTTGCTGGGAAAGTGTTTCCCAGGAGAAACATGAATACAAGGGATTTTGGCAAACAAACGGGCCAAGGAATTTATAATTCTACCAAATCCCTTGGTCCCATGAATCCCCTCTCTAAAATCCTGCATCCAAACACACCATAAAACGAAAAAAGAAAACCTAAAGAAAAGTGCAGCGGTTTTTTAGGTTTTTAGAAAATAGTTTCCTTGAAATTTTCGACCCCCAGACTTCGGACTAGCTGGTGCAGACAATATGACCCTAATACGACTATTAGTCACAAAGATTTCCCCTCAGTATTCTTATGCCTCCAACCACAACAAGGTGGTCACGCACATGTACTCCCCTACGTAAACAGACGCCCGTTACTGTCTTACGCAAGAGTTGCCTCACAGCCCGTCGCGAGGACTATCGTTACCCGACCTCAAATCGGACGATTACAACCTTTGGACAACAACCAAATAACGGCAGGTCAAATCGCTAGATGATATCCTTGGTAACTAACATATATTTCACCGAAGTCTTTTCACACCAAGAGCGAGGATATTGAGTTTACTTAGGCAATAAACACCTCGAGATATCGATCAAGGTTTCAAAACCTAAACTCCCGAAAGAGTAACC
>JAJJMA010294186.1:0-15756 GCA_023529015.1 Papaver nudicaule
TAACCTAAGTCGTGAGAGTGAGATTAGGTTAGTTTCTCCTCAAGCTTCTAAGGATCATATCCGTGCTTTAGTTAGAATGTAATACAATTCATAGTTTCGCACTTGTCATTTTTTGTTTCATACAAAATAGCTTCGGTGTTGTTCTTATTCTCCTCGTGTCATCACATGAAACCAACATCGCTTCTATGACCATAGTTTGATTAATAGATCTGATGGTTGTTGGGTATGGAGTACTTATGCAAATTTCATACTCACACAGCGATATACGCCAATACGTACATAGTAACCCGCTATCCCAGCATGAAGTCCTCACGATATCGCATGACCCTCGTGAAGAATGACTGAGAGCCACGGGGAAGCGTCGTAGAAGAAGCATATGAAGCGGCGGTCGAGTTTGACAACACCAGCGGGGTAGCTTACAAGTTCTTGCACACAGTTTTGGCCCAACAGTTTTTTGACTCTTTAGGATTCAGCGAAGAACAAGCGAAGAAAGCATCGCATGCACTGGCTGCCACTGCAGCCGGACAATCATCACCAATGAATGGAGCAATCACCTTCGACAGCCGCGACATATGTATTCCCGGAGAGCACCTTCACCCTTTGTACTTGACAGCCACTGTTAACAAACAGCAGCTCAGGTGCGTTTTTATTGACGGCGGAGCCTCCCTCAACTTGATATCGCTTCACACCCTCGAGCTTGTCGGATTCTCCAAAGACAACATAACATCGCGGCCGATAGTTGTACGAGGATTCAGAGGACAAACGCAGAATGTTGTAGGGTCATACGACTGATAGTGGAAATATGACATGTCCGATCGCCGGAAATAGGTAGTATTCTTCGAAACTGATAACCCGAGCGAATAAACGAACCCCACGCCAGCCGAGTGGAGGGAAGTCGGTAACGTAAAGGGGCTGAAGACCAAGGCCTTTAAAGAGAGTGTAACTGTGGCAAATATATACATATATTTAAAGACAAAAGAGAGTATTTGTTACCTGAGTTGAGCCATCGGTCGTTCCTCGACTTCTTTTGGTCCCAGCAGAGGAAGTAGCAGTAGAAGGGTGAATTTTGACAAAACTCAAATCAGGATTTCTAAGAAAGTTACCATGTTCATCCTTATCATACTTACCCTCGTCAGGCCAAACTACCCAAGAGAAAGTATGTTCGGCGAGATAAGAATGCTCTTTGGGGAAGTTCTCGCAAATGATAGTTTTTTCCTCGTCCATCCAACCTTTTAACCAAGGCCCTTCGACGACACAAGGAAGATTAGAGAAACCGCTTTCATTGCTGTGACGAACAGTGGGGACTTTCTCAGTGCTAGTGAATTCTACGTCGCTGAGAAGAAGATCATTCTGCTCAATGCTCTTTTGGGGAGTAAACCTGGTGGCCCAAGGTTCGGTTTTCCGAGTGCAAGGCGCTACATGATATTGCTCGAGAAACTTCTCTACTGTATACTCCGAAGCAGGGTAGGCATCAAGCTTGGCGAGGTTAGGATAGTCAGTCTTACCTTCTCGGCGCTTACTCCATTCTGTCATAACTCGGATGGCGTTGTTGGTTAATTGGAAAGGACTTCTATTGATCGCTTTGAGAAGATCGACGATGAAAGTATTGTTGGGATTGTAAAGGGGAAACTTTAGCCTCGCCCTTAGTTGGCTAAAAGCAACAACAACCCAAGTGTCAATGGTTTTAGGTCGGCGAAGATCCTCGATGGTCATTAAGGTAGAGAATTTTGGGGTACCAGGAAGAACGTATATTGAGGGGTGGATATGATCTACTCCAGCGGAGGAGCAATACCTGGGCCAATATTTCCAGTCGACTCTTTTCGGCCTGGTACTCTTGGGTTTGGCAGGTTTCCCAGTGCCCTTGGGTTTGACAGATTTTGATGCTTGAGCATAAGACGCCATTAGAACAGCTTTAAGGTGGTCGGAAAATAAGAACTCACCGGAACTATCGCAGCGGCGAGAGAAGAAGATGGAAAGATCGATGAAAATCAACCAAAAAAGTGTAACCAAGTGTAGCACTAATCGAAAAAGACTTTGAAAAGAAGATGGTGATGGATTGAAGGTGGATCCTAGAAGAATGAAATCAGAAAGCAACTCGGCGGCGGTTGGCTAGGGTTTTATAGCTCTGGAAAAACTAAAAAAGAAAGGAGGAGAAACTGAAGGAAAATGATTGATTCAGAGAGAGAGAGAGAGCCATTATTTATATAGTAGAAAGGAGAAGTGAACCGGAACCCTAGGTCATCCGGTCGAAAGTTAAAGTAACCAATGCATGATGGGAACGTGGTCAAAAGAGGACAGGTGGAGAAGAAACCGCTTAGTATTTTCGGCGAGCTGAGGAAATTTCATCCCCGGCGACTAAAGCTCTTGGAGATGAAAGAGGAAAAATGTAAGGGTAGAAAATACCTTCGCTCTATAAAGCATCTCAAAGGAAAGGTCGTACAAGAATGGTACTGCGGAGAAGCAGGAAATCAGCAGCGAGGGGTCACAGCGACATATGAGCTCGAAGGGAGAAGTATAGCGCAGCGAGTGGTAGAAGAGCGAAAGAATACAACGAAGGACGGATCATCGAGGAAGGACACGTCATCTTTGGCAGTTGAGAAGTGGTTGGGCATTAAAGAGGAGTCAGAACGGATATATTGTCAGGTTGACCCATTGTCTCAGTGGAAGCTGCGTCAGCAATCCTTATCCATAGAAGATCCGATCGCCAATGTTGGTAGAGTATAAAGTGAGGTCGTCGATGTATATGTGTCGGCGAGTGAAGACAAAGGAGTGTCAGTAATGTGTCTGTCTGTATTAGCTGTAATCCATTATGTAAGAGTCTATAAATAGCGAGTAAACCTACTGGAAAAGGGGTTGGACACATCTTGGTTTGGTCTAGAGAGAGGAAAAGTATCATACTTGCTCTCCATAGCCCGAGGCTGAGATTAGGGTTCTTATTGAGAGATCAAAGTTAGAAGATTAAGAAGGTGAGAGAATTGTAATAATGTTTATTTAGTGAAATCCCTTGGATGTAGTCCTCACTTATGAGGGCGAAAACCTCTGTCAAGTATCTCTAAGGCCGGTTCCAATGGAACCTGGCAAATGCATGTATTTGCAATCCCACGTGGCCTAGCAAAAAAAATTTTGGGCAGTGGTGTCGACACAAAAAGCGTCGATCGATAAAAATTGTATCGATGTCGACACTATTTTCATCGACAGATGAAATTTGTGTCGTCGATACAATTTGTATCGATGTCGACACTTTTCCTATCTGTGTCGACACTATTTCTATCGACTATAAATTGAAGGATTTAGAGACGATGAAACTCATCTTCTCCACCCTTCACACTTATCTGCTCTCGTTTTTCTTCTGTAATTTTTTTTTTCTTCTAACAATTTCACACTTCTCTGCTCTCGTCCATCATGAAGCGAGTCACAAAATCAGTTAAGAATGCGATTGGGAACAAAAAAAGAAAAGGGAAACCAAAAAAAAACAAGTTCAAGAAGAATATGTTGAGCCCGAAGAGCACATCGAGCAGGCCACCAATATCTCCTGGACACAAGATAAAGATTACGAGTGGGCGCATGTAAGAAAACTCTGCAGTGTTAGTCTTATACAGGGGCATTTATCAAGGAATGATAACAAAATTTTCTACAGAGGCGGTAAGTTTTTATTTTTTGGCCTACTGTTATTGATTATAATTTGATACGCCCATTTTAATTACTAAATATTACAATACGTATAGGCACTGGATTAGTGAAGGGCATGTATGATAAACTTCCACCTTCGGTTAAAGAACGCGTAAGACGGTACCCATGGAAAGAGTTTTATTACATCGACACTCACAATGAGAAAAAAAGTATACAAAGGTCGTTAATCGAGCGGTACTGGAGAAATTCAAATACATTTTTCTTTCCAGACTTTGAGGCGGGTAAGTTTTTTAATTAGAAATTTAATTGGGGCAAGCCAATATTATATATATATATGCACATAATGTGATAATTATATATGATGATGCATGTAGGAATCAGTCCCCTGGATTTGTACATGATCACCGGCATCATGTGCAACGGACCTGAGATTCCATACAACTTACCCAAGTGGAAAACTCGCTGGCCCGAACGACTTCCTTTACTCGAAGAATATGGGTTTTCTATTAGAGGTGAGGGTTTGAGTGTTGCAGACTTGAGATATTTTTTGGAAAATTATTGTAAAATTTACAAAAACGGTGAAGAAGATAATCCTGAACACGAGCAGGATGAGATCGAAAGAGTATTTGTATTGTGGATTCTATCCTATAGTTTTTTCCCCAATGCTAGTTCGATGGCACCCTTTGGTTTTCTGGAGACTTTGGAAAACCTGGAAATCGCACATAAGTATGATTGGGGAACTCCAATTTTAGCGGAGATACACAGGAACCTGAGAGATGTCTCCTCCGGATCATCCTTTAGCTTCGATGCGTATCATCACATCTTAGAGGTAAGAAAGCCTCAACTGCTTTTCATCAAATGTATTATTCTTTACCTGTAAATATAATGTAATTTTATTTTATGTTCGCAAACACAGCGTCAATTTCCAATTATGAAAATGTTCGCATAAGGAAATTGGGCGCCCAAACAGCTAACAGATGGAACCACAAGCAGGTGTGTTAGCCGGATGCAAGGAGCCCAACGGACCACTTCTACTTACAAGGGCTGGTCGTACAATCAGTGGGAGCAGTGGGGGACTGATCCAAAGGTCACCGAGATGTACAACAAGAGCTTGACCAGGTGTGTATTGTATAGCCCTATATCAAAAGAGGGTGTTTGGTACTATGGAGAGCGACTCGTATATCAGCATACTGGGACCTTAGTAAAAGCAATCAACCCATTCGATGACGGCATAATTTCGAAGGCCGATTATGAACGGGTGAGAGAATCTTTGGGGGAGTGGGAGACATCTCAGAATGATACGTTTCAGCTGATTCAAGAAGCAACCAGAGAAGAATACATTCAATGGTTTAGAAAGGTTGCCGATACAACTATATTGACAGAGCCGGAAAATTACGGTGGGTCTGACGTCCCAGCAATAGGTAGGCTTCCACTTGGTGGTAATTTCCTTCCCTCACAACCGCCTTCGCAATCCGTTCCAGGCGAATCATCGTCTACACAAACATATTTTTACCCTACTCAGTCATATTCCACGGATTTACCACCTTTTGCTTGGGAAGTTCAAACGATTGATGCCAGTAGTGGTGGCCAGGTTCCATTCTCGTTGGATAATGCTCTTCCCGGGGAGTCTGTACCATACAGTATGGTAGATGTGCCATATCAGCTGCTTCAGCAAAGATGTAACGATTATCACAACCTCGTGGGTAGATTTCAGCATATGCACATCGAGGAGATAAACAAGTGGAGGACAGGTTCAATCCTTAACTTTGATCTAAACTCTCCACTTCAGAATCCACTTCAGAACACTAGCCCTGCCGTCCAAGCTCACAATCATAACACTCGTAGTAGAAGAAGTCCGAGCGCAAGCACCCCGAGTAGGGTTCCAAGTAGCGGTGGGGCTAGGACTCGCAACTCCAACAACAGTCCCAATGTGCATACTACTCCTCCAGCGACGATCCGTGCTCCCCCAATTATGCTAATATGCCTTTTCGTGGATCAGATGTCAGTCCCGTGAGTGCACCAGGGTCCTTGTTGGCAGGCTTGCATCAAGGACCATGGAACCAGAACTGGGTTTCATCCCAACAAGAGGGCCAGGCATCGCAAAATGAATATTGTCCTACGGAGGGAGGGTTTCAGCGGTATAATACCAACTCTACAGTATGGCAGCCCGTAGCTCATCGGGGTTATGGTCCGACGAATGATTCCGATGCAACTACAGTTCCAGGTAGCTCTTCTGAGTCCCACATGGATGTTGATTCAGAATCTCAACAAGAATTGCGTGACAGGGGTGATGAATTTTTGGGATTGGCGCAGCAAGGCCTATTCAACCCTGGATTTCCTCCTCAATAAGGATCCGAGTTGTAGTTTGTGGACATGTTAGGTTTCTTTTTTTGTAGTGTTTCTGTTCTTCTTGGATGAAAAAAGTTAATTAACAATGTTTTATCTTTTGGTATCTAATCAATGCAAGTTTTCCTTAAAAAAATAGTTGTATTACATTAAATTTAAAGTACACCTTGTGCGGCCAAAAATAAAAACGGGGAGTATTTTGGCAACACCGCAAGGATATTGAAACAACCTTCATAACGGAAAGACTTTCCATTATGGTGTACTCTCCACTCTTCTAACGCGGCATCAATGACTTCGTCGTTGGTTTGCCCAATGATCCTTACACGACTTTTTTGAATTACTATCTGCAAAAACGTATTAACCTTTTGATTTATCTTGCAGAAAGATCGGATAATGATTGTTCACTACGACTCCTAATGTTACCAGGATGCTCTTTCAAAAATTCTTCTAATATAGCACCCCATAAAGTTCGCCCCCCTATATTCGACTGTATAGGATTGGCGCGTTCCATCGTTTGTCGCACATAGTTCCTACAAATGCATAAATCCTCTTCCTTAGTGAACCTAAAATGACTATAGCGCGGTTCATATTGAGGAGATCCCGCCATTTTCAAACCGAAGGAGGAGGAAAGTAAAGCCGAAGGTGGAAGTGAATGATGTTGAAATTGCTCATTTATAGGTGAACTCATGAACGGATGGATAAATCTATATCGATGGAAATAGTATCTGTCGATACAAATTCTATCGACCTCGACAGAAATTCCATCGATGTCGATGGAATTTGTATCGTCGATGGAATTTCCATCGATAGATACTAATTCCATCTGACGTTGCAAAGTTGCAAATTTGCAACTTTGCAACGTCAAAACCCTTGTTTGCTAGGTCCATAGCCGGCCAAAACACCCTTAATTTGGGTTTTTGGTGTCCCATAGGAAGGGGCCTAACCCTTAACTCTCTATTACCTTGTTATCCATGATTCCGTGTATGTTTGTGTATGATATTTGGGTGTACTGTCTAAGATCTAACCCTTGGGATTTTAGACAGTTACAAGCACATCATCAAGTCTGTCGCAATAGTCGAGATCTGACAAGGGACAGAGCGAGTGAGACCAATCACGAGCGGTGTTACTGTAACAATCCAAGCAATATTGGTATACACGAACGTTCAAAAAATAAAGGAAGGTAAGACGCGCCATCTTCGCCTCCAACGACGGCAACAAAGCAATGAGCATTGAATACCTGAGAGTAGCAATCTCATCTACCAAAGGCATGAAAAAAATATCCAGAAGGGTGTCGTAGCAGAATAAAACGCATATAAATAGAAATTTGAAGGGGAAAAACAGACAATAAAATAAAAGCCATACGGCATCTACATTCTCTCCAAAAACAAAAAAGAAATATAGAGAAAAGGGGGTAAAAGCAAACAGTTACACTAACGACATAACCACCTCAAGAGCTGTGGTGCGTTGACACCGCGCAATTTCCTTATCGATGTCATCGACCATACGCTCAGCCTCGGGGAGACTACTGAGCGCCGCAGTACTTTACTTGCGCCTCGGTCATCAACTCATTTAGCTCCTTCACATAAAACGCTCCCCATTGAGCACATGGAGCCGCTTGCTTACGACACGCCTCCTCCCATGCCGCATAACGTTCATTTCAATTTTCTTGAAGAGCCTGATGGCGATTACGCCTATGTCCAGCGATCAACATTGCTTTCGCCCTGACAGACTCAAGGCGCTCTATCTCCTGCTCCAAGTTGTTGGGTGTGGATAAACCAGGAGTACTGCTCAAAGAAATAAAATAGCCACGAAGGTGGAATGCCATTGAAGCGACATAGTAAAAAAAAAAAAAAAAAGGGAAAATACAATCAAAAGAAGATATGTAAAAAAGAAAGTGCGAACATATATAAAGAGGAAAAGGAGAGAGAAAAGCCACGCAACGCAATTAATTCCGGAAGGGAGAACACAACCGTTTTCGAACAATGTACATAAAAAAAAAAAAAGGGATTGGAGCCCAGCTTGTTGCCAGGCTTCCATCTAAAACTTGTAATCCTGTTGATTCTGATTCTGATTCTGATTCAGATTAATAATAAATGACTTTTATCAAAAAAAAAAAAAAGTAAATTAATTGAAAAAAAAAAAAAACGTTGATTCATGAGCCGCCTCCAAACTGGCTAACTCGGAGTTAGACTAAGGCCAGAAGATATCGTATCAACTATCTCAGGAACGCCATCCAAATGCTCTTGCGCCAGAGTCCACGCGTCAAGCGCCTCGGTGTAACGACGTTCGATCTTCTATAATAACTCCAGGCTAGCATCACTGCGGCGAACCATATCCAAGGTATGTCGCTGCTCTTCGAAAGTTTCTCGAGCTACCTCATATCTTTCTCTAAGTTCAACAACAAGAGTATTCGCCTCCACCTTCAAATCCTGCAAGCGCATAATTTTCTTTAGTAGCTCACTTCGCTCCAAAATGCCTGGAGCGCCAGGAGAGCAAGAACCCAAGCATTCAATGGGACAGCCATTTAAGATTATTAAGGAATCAAAAGAAAAATTAGGAGATAAATGGATTTATAGAGACATCTTAAAACTTCGTAAAATCCGAAACCATTTAATAGATTGCCAAACATTAAATTTCACACGCTAAGTACATGATATTGATTAACTTGAATCTGGCTCTTTAAGCGACCATGGCTAGATGAAGAGCAACTTCCGCATAAACCCATGCGCGGTTCAGCTCAGAGGTGTGTGTCACATAGCTAAAACGGCGCGACCACCACAAGCGACGCTCTTTCATCAAAGCGGCAGTAGGGTCACCGCCCCTCTTCCTAATACCATTAACCTGCACCAAGCTCCGTGTAACGAGAGAAGGCCTCATTCGCCAATATCTCTAAATGATCTCGTGAAATATGCAAAGCAAACGAGCGCGTTCGAAGACGGCAAACCTCTCTCGCGAGGGCAAGTTGATCCATCGTAAAATACCAAGAATCCCAAGCGGCATATGGTATGAGCGGCACACCAACCACAGTAAACAGAATTACCAAAAGGTAAAACACCCACCAGCAAAGGGAGTCACATTTATACAAACAGCAAGATAGAAAAAAAAAAGAGTAATAATTTAAACCATCATAATAAATGATCAAATTAAGCTAACAAATCCATTACTACTACAATAAGACTCCAACCAAGGAAAAGAGGTTCTCGCAACAAGCGGAAAAAAGGAAAAGAAAAGTATTAAAATCAAACAGGCTTTGCGACAGAAGCACCGCGACCAACAAGCTTCTTTTTCTCCTCGAGATCTGCCCGCTCCAACTGGAGGCTATTCTCCGCCTCATTGTAAGTCAGCTTGGCAGATGCTACTTGCGACTGGAGAGTGGCATGCTCTCGAGACTTCACCATCGGGTCACTCTCCATAACTACTATGCGATTCTCCATAACTACTATGCGACTCTCCAAGCTGGCAATGAAAAAGCAGGGGTATCGAAATACAACCAACTTTTCGTTTGGGCTCGTGAGACTTATGGCCAGATCTGGACGATCTCAAAAATCAATATCCAGATCCGGTAACCTGAGTTTGGATCACAAGGATCAGTCCAACGAAAGACAGGGTCTTGGTAAATCCAAGGGATGGATTGAGGACAACGATCAGGTTTATAATAATGTACTTCTTGTGTTTCCTTTAATTATATAATCAGATAATATAATGCGGAAAGTAAAGCACACAAGACACCAGAGATTTTTTTAACGAGGAAACTACAACCTGTAGAAAAACCTCGGGACCTCGTCCAGATTGAACACCGCCCAGTACAAACTGTCTACAAACACTAGCCTACTATAAGACTTCGGTCTGGGATGTAGCAAAGACTAATTCCACCCTCCAAGCGAACTGGCTACTGTCGCACTCCGTACGTCTCTAGATCCCCCACAGATCGTCACGCACTTGATTCCCCTAGCTGACGTCCTTTACAGACCTAGGAGTTGCTTTAACCGCTGTTAAAGGCTTGTGTCAACAATTCCGGCTTTGCAACCTCAATTATCGACTGTATGTTTGAACTGTCCTCTATTAGTTTGACATACACAAAGTGACTTCCTTCGGATTGCTCCAGGTCATACGAAAATCTACTTACAAGCGGGGGCTGACAAGTAAACCGAGTAAACTATACCCAACTTGTCTCTACCTCAGTTGTACAAGAAGAATCACTTAAGAAACTTATACAACTGGAGCTAACTAGGTCTTACAACACCGAGTGCAGTCGGGCGTTGCTTCTTTCAAAACCCTGTGTAACGTATCAGTTCTTGAATGGCCTTATATCAAAAGAGAAGGACCGTAGAATAGACAAGAACGTGATCAGGTTACCAAGGTTACAGGTTACTCCGATTTCAACCACTAAGGTCTCAATCTCCTACCTGTGCTTCCCAACTCTCAAGAGAA
This sequence comes from Papaver nudicaule, assembly GCA_023529015.1. Lineage (NCBI taxonomy): Eukaryota > Viridiplantae > Streptophyta > Magnoliopsida > Ranunculales > Papaveraceae > Papaver > Papaver nudicaule. The sequence goes on from JAJJMA010294186.1 coordinate 10,408, forward strand.
GTCTTTATAGTCGTAGGTAAATCCCAAGAGGAACTGCTACCTAATAGAGGATGACTATACCACAACAAGCATTCACCGAGGTGAAAAGAGTTTTACGATCTCTTCCCTAAGGAATCTTCACGTATGCTTGATGCTTGCGGTTTTCGTCCTTAGACACCTCTATTTATAACACTCAATAAGATAGGTTGCTTTGGAATAAAGCAACTAGCTACTTGTTTCACAAGTTGTGGAAACCCTAACTTGCAAACAAAGTAAACAGAGATTTATCTCAATTGGAAATCATTTATCATTTATCTGCCAAGTGTTTTATTAGCTCATAAACACTTCAAGATTGATATCCAACAGACCAGAGATAATCTTTATCTTATTGACACATTGAGAACCGTTAGATGGACCACGGAAGATATTTTCGTGATAACCAAGTCCAACTAAGAGATAAAGGAGTTCAGAGTTTAACCCGAGTGAAAATCCAGAGAATATTCACTTGGGAATGTTCGTGAACCGTCCATCTGAATCACAGCCAAAAGTATCGATTTTGAGTTCACGTTAGGTACGCGTAGAAAATGACACTTTGGAACTCAGGAGTTTTTCCCAAGTCTCTGTTCACGTACGGTTCGGGAACCGTCCGCCATTCAGATTAGGGTTTAACTTGGACCCGCTGGAAGTTCTAGGATTCACCAGTACTTAGACGTGTTAAACGTCCTCAGCTATAATCCACTGGACTCTTGCTCAAGAGTACTCCTTTAGATTCACCCATATCCAACAAGTGATTTGCAAGCAAACCATTGCAATGGACAAATGGTATCGAATCTATCTCATGCATTCTTGTAAACTTAGTATTTGCGGGAACAAATACCAACATAACACATGGTCATGTAGACAAGAACACGATCTCAATCGCTATTCATATCACTACTAAAGTAGCCGACTATTTCGAAAGATAGAGAAAGTAGAATAGAAGAATTTCCATAAAAGTCATAACTCCTACTAACCTTTTGTCGATGAAGAACAATTGATGTCTTCTTTTTCTTCACACTCTTCGTCTTCAAGGTCTCTACTACTTAGTCTATATCCCAATTCCGAAATCTAAACTCTAGTAGGCTAAATCAAGAATTGTGTTTTGACACCTAAAACTGACAACCATTTTGACATACAAACGCTAGTGGGTTTGACCGGACAATGCCCTAACAATCTCCCCCTTTGTCAATTTTAGTGACAAAACCAATTTACATATGGATTCAAAAGATATACAATTAAGTACTAACCAGATGTATCTTGATTTCTTGAATTCTTCAACTTCTCCATTGAGTCTTGATGTGTTCATTTAACTCTTGTTGATAAATCCGTAGACAGCAGCTACAACATATCCAGCTCAAACAACCACAAAGGTACGCTCAAGCTTACATGGGTTAATATGCTAATCCCACATGTTGTTTGTGCTAAGAGTAAGAATCTAAGAAAACTTTAAAGTCTTTGTATCAAAACTTTGAAAGTGATTCTAACTCATTACTGATATGAAGCTTCTTCTCAGCTTTAATTACTCCCCCTTACTTGATACTTTGTAAAAGCACAACAAGTAAGCACATGACGTTCTCCCCCTATGGTTATGCACCACAAGAACAAGAACCATATGTATTCTCCCCCTATTTGTCACAAAAATATGACAAAGTAGTTCGAGACTAGGGTTTCATAAACCTATGAGAATAGGTTAAGCTAAGTACTCACATACCAAGTTTAAGATGACATAACTAGGAAATCAGAACGATGATCTCTAAGTTGATTCATCTTTGGAGAAATATAGACACACTTTTCTCCTTATATTCCACAACCACGCTCCCCAAAAAGATTTGTTATTAAGCGCAAGTTCAAGTTAAGAACTCTCCCCCATGTGGTGTTATTCAATAAAGAACAACTTACAAAGTCTAACATGGACATAAACAATTTAATGTTATTCAGTTTTGCTTTGTTTATAATCTCTTTTCCTTAGCCAATTTTTTGAAAAGAGTACATGATTCCGAGTTTGTGAAAACCCTAAAAATCATATAACCAAAAGTTTCTTGATCGTGAGAAAAATCATAACTTTTGTAAATAGACATAACTTTGCATCACTACCGAGGCAATGGAAAAAGCTATGTGTTGCAATAAGATTGAGGTAGACAAATCAAGTATTGCAAACATCATTAATAATTATCTAAAAAGAACTTTTATTAATGAAATAAAGTAGTACATGCTTGAAAAACTCTAAAAAGCATGAAAAGGCAAACTACTTCTAGATATAGTTTATATTCCTTAGGCAAAAGTAAGAACAAGTTCTCACAAGGAATCAACTAATTTGATCTACTAATAAAGAGAAATCTAAACAAAAAGTTGTTGTCTAGCAACTTTATTTAGGATTGCTATTGGAAGGCTAGCCATTAGTCTTGGCATGACTTCACAACACTTGTTGTCAGCAAGTTTCTTGATCTGTCTTTTCATAAGAGCAAGCTCATTCTGTACTGCTTCCAACTGGGACATAAGCAATGCATTCTTTCTTATAGTAGCCATTGTGTTGTTTTTCATGGCTTCATAATCTATGAAGAATCGAAAGACGATGGCAGATGATATCTGTACATTCTGATCCAGTTTTTCATATTCATAAGCATCAAATGAGTAAACCCCAAGCTGATGATCATGAAAAGCAAGACATTCTTTCTCTTCATTCAGAGTCTCTTCTTCCCTTTCTATCTCTTCAGAGCCTTTGGCACAGCTACACTTTTCCATCTTAGAGGTAGAGTAGCAGAGAAAATACTTGAATAATTATTCCTCAAGTATTGTGGTATTTATATAGAAATACCAAGAAGGGATTGACTCAAATATCTCACACAATTTTACACACCCAGAGTCCCTTGGGGTTTGTGTTTGTGTTTTAGATAACAATAAAGTAATTTATTTTGAGATTTGAGTGACTCTTTTTCGCAGATAAAGACTGATTCCTGTGTAATTGAGTTTTCTGTACAGAAAAACACTTCTGACGGTTCGTGAACCGTGAATCAGGTTTTTGAACACGTCAGCCTGGACAAGTGTCTTTATACGGTTTCTCAACATGGTTTTTGACTTAACCATCTTTGATCACTCAGGTGCCTATTCTGAGTGGTACTGATCATTATCAGGGTTTCTTTTTCTTCCCTGATCTCACATTTCCTTATCCTTCAGTACTAAGACAAGGAAATTGTTTTCAACACTCAAGTTTGAGCGTTGGGGTGAGTATTGAGATACTCACCTGATCTAAAACTTCGTTTAGATCTCCTTGATCTTCTGCTTCCTCCAAAGTTGTCATAGAAATTATTATCAACGAGATATGGCTCCGTATCTGATGAACTTCTTGATAATTTCCTGGCTCCATGAACCTGTTTTTCAAGGTCTTCATTGAGCATAGTATATCCTGATAACATCTTATTCAGATTATTCAGGATTATCATGTCTTTGGAGGTTCGAGGTTGATTGCTCTCAGAGTTTTCTCTCTTGGGAGTCCACCTCTTAGTGGTCATGGTTGAGACAGGCATCATGTTCTCCATTTCCTGAGGTTTTCTTCTAGAGTATGGAATAACTCTACTATGATTTCCAGTCATAGGTGAGGATTTTCTCCTATTTGTCTTATACTTTGTCCAGTCATAGTTCAGACACATTTTTTAATACAAGATTCAATGTGTGCTGGAGTTGAGCAACTCGTTTTGACCTATTTTGGCTATTGCATTCAGTCTGAAGGTGTCCTTTCTTTTTACAGAAACTACATGATTTCTCATGTTTACCTTCATTAGAACTCTTACTGTGGATACTGTTAGTCACCTTGTCAGAGGTGCTGGAAGATGTCACCTTCGTTCCAACAGTTTTACCACGACGAGTTCTTGTTTTTCTTGACTGATTGTTTTTGGGTTTTTCAGAGATTGATTTGAGCCGATCAATTTCTCCCGTTAACTCCTCAATTTTTTCATGAGCAATCATGAGTTCAGATTTTTCAGATTCTGAACTGGTGGGGTTTTGAGGACTATCACTTTTCAGTGTAAGGTCAGATGTATGACATTTCCTCTTTAGTAGTGAGATCTCAGTGGTTAGGGACATAACTAAGGATTCTTGTTCATTGACTTTATCCAAAAGGGAATTAACCTTGGCTTTTAGTCGTGAGATTTCAGAAGCCTGAAATTTCATGAACTTAATGAGTCCACTACTTTCCTTAGCTGCATCTCTTTCAAAATCTGAGTCAGAGTCATCTGACAAAATGAAAGAGTAAGGATTATTACAAAATTGACAACCTCGGTTGGTTGTTCTCCACAAGATGGTGTTGAACCAGTTGTGTATGAGTGTGTTAGAGTGGTGTCCTCTGGTGTAGACTTAGTAATAGGGTCCATTACTCACAAGCCGCGATAAACACAGACAATTACGACTTTTATGTGTTCACCGGCTCTGATACCAATTGAAAAAGCAGGGGTCCCGAAATACAACCAACTTTTCGTTTAGGCTCGTGAGACTTATGGTCAGATCTAGACGATCTCAAAAATCAATATCCAGATCCGTGAACCTGAGTTTGGATCACAAGGATCAGTCCAACGCAAGACAGGGTCTTGGTAAATCCAAGGGATGGATTGAGGACAACGATCAGGTTTATAATAACGTACTTCTTGTGTTTGCTTTAATTATATAATCAGAGAATATAATGTGGAAAGTAAAGCACACAAGACACCAGAGATTTTTTTAACGAGGAAACTACAACCTGTAGAAAAATCTCGGGACCTCGTCCAGATTGAACACCGCCCAATACAAACTGTCTACAAACACTAGCCTACTATAAGACTTCGGTCTGGGATGTAGCAGAGACCAATTCCACCCTCCAAGCGAACTGGCTACTGTCGCACTCCTTACGTCTCTAGATCCCCCACAGATCGTCACGCACTTGATTCCCCTAGCTGACGTCCTTTACAGGCCTAGGAGTTGCTTTAACCGCTGTTAAAGGCTTGTGTCAACAATTCCGGCTTTGCAACCTCAATTATCGACTATATGTTTGAATTGTCCTCTATCAGTTTGACATACACAAATTGACTTCCTTCGGATTGCTCCAGGTCATACGGAAATCTACTTACAAGCGGGGGCTGACAAGTAAACCGAGTAAACTATGCCCAACTTATCTCTACCTCAGTTGTACACGAAGAATCACTTAAGAAACTTATACAACTGGAGCTAACTAGGTCTTACAACACCGAGTGCAGTCGGGCGTTGCTTCTTTCAGAACCCTGTGTAACGTATCAGTTCTTGAATGGCCTTATATCAGAAGAGAAGGACCGTAGAATAGACAAGAACGTGATCAGGTTACCAAGG
>JAJJMA010294203.1:933-12135 GCA_023529015.1 Papaver nudicaule
AAACAATCAAACTCAAGTAGTAGCTCTACTTACGGCTAGGAAACGTAAAATGGTAACAAGCCGTAAGCCAATTACGGCTCAGAATCGTGCTGTGGTGACCAGCCGTAGGTTACATACAGCTAAAAGAAACATCCTACACTACGATCCGTAATTCTGACAAAATTTTTGTACCAAACTGACAGAGAAACCTACCGCTGGTAAAGATTTTGTTGCACAAGCCGTAAGTAAGCTAGAGCTACAAAGAACAACTTACGGCTCGAGAACTTGCAAGCAACTTCTAAAATCTTTCATGGAAACTTATGGCTGACAAGTATAACCGTTAGTTTCAACATCTCGACACTTACGGTTGGTGATAGTAGCCGCAGGTTTTTCTGTAATTTTTTTGTTGTTGCCCTAATTCATGCTAAAAAAACTAATCTAAACAGCGGAAACCAAAATTGAAGGCATGGGTTTTCAATTCTTACCTTTGGGAAACCATCTCTGGGTTTAATTGTAATGATTGAGGCGGTTGTAGTGGTAGTGGTAAGATATCCGGTGGTTTCTACGAAAACTTAGGTTGATTTGTTGTTGTTGTTGATCCAGCCGCGGGTTGTTTCTCTTCCGCCTCCTTTGGTTTGGATTTCTTCATCATGCTTTTATAGAATTTAATCGCTGATGAAAGTTTTCGTAATAGCTAATTAAACGAGACGATTCCTCGGTTTAGAAAGGGAAGAAGAAGAAGAAGAACAATGAAAGAAGAGAGAGAGAGACGAGGAAATGAAGAGGAAGAGGAATCAGTTTTTTTTTTGTTGTATTTAAGTTGTTGTTTTTTTTGTAAGTGTGTGGTCCACATGTGTGAGATATATGGGTGTAAATAGAGAGCAACAAATAACTGCTAAATCATTTAACACGCATATAATAAAAGTTAAAGTCTACAGGTCTAAACATTTAAAAGCATAATTGGTTTGACCTAGTACAGTTGTGTATGACGATATGGCGATTATGTGTCGATTATGCTGAAGTGTACATCCAACGTTATCGCCGTTGCGGCGGATTTAAGCTCCACCTCTCCGATTAGAATTGTTTGTGTTCCATCGAACTTGTATATTGCCCTATCTGCTCATTGCTAAATCTGTCAGCCACATCTTTTTGTACACGTTGTAGAATAACATATCCACACGCTTCCTGCATATACCAGTGTCCGACGTATCTTCCATCTTTTAATCATGAGTTGTAATGAACCTGGCTTTGATTGTCTTTGGGAAGCCTGTGTTGGTGGGGGTTAGTAATACGCTGGGCGTTGTTGGTGTTTTTAGTGGCATTTACGCGTGCGAGCGGCCCGTGTTGTGCACGATATCTGTTGTAATAATCCTTTATAAGGATAAGTCTACTGTAATTCAAGATCATCAATGAATTAAGATGAAACTCTTCTCTCTCCTGTTCATCTCTTTCTCCCTCTAATTCTCTCTGATTCTATGTCTTTCTCTCAAATTCTTCCCTAATCTCTATCCTTAGAGATTGCGATCTGTCTCTGGTTATCCAATTGTAGTGTAGATCATTACAAGTGGTATCAGAGCAGTCGTTCCTGCGACTGTACCACCATGGTTGATCAAGTTCAAATCGATGCAGATGCTATCTGCAAGAGGAAATAATGAGGGCACAGGCTGAAGCTAAACTCATTTCTGACCTAACAACGACGATTTCAGCTAACTTAAGGAAGTTATGGGATGAACCCAAATCCGAAGATAAAATCGATTGTATAGTTGTTGATTCGGTAGAAACTGATTTTGAGGATTTTGAATCCAAATCTGAAGACAACGTCGATTCAATTGCTGCGATTCTAAATTCAAAGACGATCGAAGATGAAGCAATTCCTGACGTCGCAAAATCCGTCACATATTTTGATTCAGACTCATCAGGAGATGAAGGTAAACATCGAGCTAAATTCCTTGTCGTTGATGGAGTTAGTCTTGTAAATGAGGTTTCAAAATATCAAGGGAATTTAAAATCTCTGGATTATCAGGAAGGTATTGTTTCACTAATTGATGGTTTTGCTCGAATCTTATATGACAGAGGAAAAGGTTTTTGTAGATCTAATTCTGCATACTTTGAAGATTTTGTTTATGAGCTAAATTTTGAACGTGCATATTGCTTACATCTATTGCTTGTGAAATTGGATGAGTTTGAGTATGCTAATAACGGTGATGTGTATACTCGTGTGTTATTCGATCGTGGAAAGAGTAAGGTTTATTCCATCGATTTATTATGAGAACTCTTTTATTCAACTAATTCAAATGTTGGGGTATGGACCAGATTCTTGGTTTGTACACTCAATTAATTTTTTGAGTGTTAATGATGTTGAAATGAGAAGTGGTAGCGAGTTGTTTGTCAAAAAGACTGAGAGAAATGAAGTTCAGTTACTCTTCTTGGGTGGAATGATTACAAATTGAGAATGGAGTTTGAATGGTAGTGAAGCTAATTATCTCTGCACATGGAAAAGGTATATCTGAATTCCATCAATAAACATGTTAAATGTTGCGTGATGCTGATTCTTTTTGATGGGTTTACATATCATTGTCTGGTGCTTAATATCTCGTTTTCCATCATCATTATAGTCTGTTCTTGTCTCTCAAGAATAGCTACTTTTCATCATGTGTTGTTGTTTGATGTGGATAATGGAAATGGGACTGATAGAGTTGTAAGAACCTGTGATTCATCAATTGGAGGGGTCACTTCACAAGTGATTAAAGCTTTAGGTTCAGAAGATGAAATTGTTAGAATTCATGTTTATCCTCTTATGGTGGTTATCACACTTGTTGGAAATCGTTTTGAACTTCTTAGAATGGGTTTCTTTTTGTATATTCCATGGTTTGAGTCCAAAATCTGTGGTGCTCTTATGACACTCCTGCATTATTGGAGTTATTTGTTTAGGCCTTACTTTGCTCAGTACTTTACTTTAAGCTGCAGCCAAGTGAGGATGATAAACAATTTTCCCTTGAATCTACCATTTAGTTCTGCAAAAATGAAGAGTTATATTCAGTTTAGGTTATGTGACAGGATGATGGAAACAAAGCTCATACCTGCAGTAATTCAAATGCAAAATATGTTTCCATTGGTTGTCACTTCAAGGTGGGCATTGTGGTCTTTCTATAGAGACTCCAGTTGTGTGGGAAATTGTATAACCTGTATAGGGATTTTCATTGAACTTCCTTTATCAGCTAACTCTATGGATTATGGTGGTGATGAATGGTGTTTTGGTTGGATGGGAATCTTAGTAAGGATGGTGGAAATTGAGTGCATACTCACTGTGTTCCTCATTACGAATGTGTTGTGGTTGGGGTACCTGGTGAGGAAATACTTCAAGTTACCTTCTAAAGGGTTGCAGGGTGCAAGAAATGTTGGTTGGATCAATGTGAAGCTCACACCAGTTTTGGATTATGCATCAGCTAAACAGGTCTCTCCACACATGCTAGAAGTTGTTCAGTCAGAACATGGCTTGGTTGGACTTCATCATTGTTCTCTTGTTAAGGTTTACTTCGTTGTGGTATATCAGTATAAGCTCTTGAAGAGGGAATTTATAGGAGTGGAAAGTACACCCACAAGAAATGATAGAAGTTGGAGCACTTCAAGTAGTACTGAGTTCCCATTCACTCAGTTGTGCCAGATTGCTTACGCTGGTCAGTCCAAGAATTAGGGAAAGAAGTTGAGCTACATGTTAACTCTTGGATTGCTGCAAAGAGTTATAATTATTGTCAACTCTTGTAGGCTAAAAAGAATGTTGAATGCTCGTAGTCTTACTGAACTACATGAACAACTAGAGGTTCACTCAGGGTGTACTGTCGAGTGTCAACTGTTAAGAGTTAGTAAGAGGATGGAGCCGCTACATCATTCAGTGTTGTGCAAGGTAAAGACTGTGGATTCAAATAGAGTTTCTCACAATATCTTCTTTATACTGAATTCTGAAGATAAGAATCCAGTTCATTTTGAAGATTCAAATGTGACTGCAGCATACAGTGAAGTTAGAAGGAATCGTACCCAACAAATGGATCTCTTCATGTCCATAGTTCAACAACAGCTGAAACTCTTAGTGCGGGAAGTGGAAGTAAGAGTGAGTTGGGTGCAATAACATCATATGTTAACACTCTCGGCACTCTCAACAGTTCAAACTATTCTTTACAGACACATGACAAAGACTACAAAGACTGGTGTGATGGTTAGCGTTGGCTTAATTGGTAATGACAGATTGTATGTGCTATCTAGTCAAAGGAATAAGGAAGTTATGCCTGAGGGTAAAGAAGTCATAACAAGGGTGGACACGAATCAGTTCATGGGAACCTGGTGCATCTCAGAGTGGTCATGCAGTGTTGTGGAAAACGGGCATACATCATGTTTCGGCTCAAGCATCTTCTTGCAAGAGATTTTAAGAATGCACCTTACTGTTTCTTTTTGTCACCAGTTACAGCCAGCTGGAGATTATGGTATTTGTTTTCACTTTCTTCAGGAATCTTATTTGACAACAGATTATTCATGGAACCTAAGGTATGCTCTCATGTTGATTTCTACATATTTGAAGAAGAGCTTAATTTTTCCAAGAATGGGGTTTTCATTGCAATGTCCACTCTTTCAATTTGAGGTCTATGAGAGTATTGCTATTCAAGGAAATATCTTAAAGCCAAAGGCATTCTTGAATTCTGTTATTTATAACCAACTGTCGGAGTTCACTGTTTACTCCACCCTCCTAGACTTTGTTGTTGCCAGTATAGAGAAGAAAATGGGCTGTGTTTTAGAAGACAACCAGGAATTTCTGGGTTTGAGGGCGAAGAAGGGAAACAACATTTTGTTTGATAACTTCCAGCAACAAAATTCTTCCTTATCCGAGAAACTCCATGGCAGCAGCCTCTTGAAGATAGTTATTCGGGGCAATGAGGGAACTACAACCAAGACTGTTGCTACATATATTGTTTTTTCTAGTCATCACCAAGCCACGACGTATAAGGCTATTGAGTATATTTTCCTTAGAGATATAAGGACAGTAAATGTAAGCACATTGATCATTTTTGAAGACAGAGTACCGATTGCTGTGAAGGTGAAGTACAACCAAGAATAATGCTTACAGTTCAGGCGAATGGGTTCATTCTCTTATGGGCCTTGGTATTCCATGTATTGGGTTCATTTCATATTCTTGAGGACAAGGATGATTTGAAGGAGTGGGTATTTGTAATGAACCTGGTCTTGATTGTCTGTGGGCAGCCTATGTTGGTGTGGGTTAGTAATGCGCTGGGGGCTGTTGGTGTTTTTAGTGGCATTTACGCGTGCGAGCGACCCGTGCTGTGCACGATATCTGTTGTAATAATCCTTTATAAGGATAAGTCTACTGTAATTCAAGATCATCAATGAATTAAGCTAAAACTCTTCTCTCTCCTGTTCATCTCTTTATCCCTCTAATTCTCTCTGATTCTATGCCTTTCTCTCAAATTCTTCCCTACTCTCTATCCTTAGAGATTGCGATCTGTCTCTGGTTATCCAATTGTAGTGTACATCATTACATGAGTACTACAAATGGTGGGTCGCAGTGGTATTATCCTTCTATTATCGTTCATTTTGTTCCCTTGATGTAGTTCCTTAGTCATTTCTTATACCTTAAGAAAACAAATGGATCCAAATACCTTAAGAAAGGAGTAATCAGGAATGGAACCAAAAAGAACCTCAAAAGGGGATTTAAATGCAAGTATTTTATTCAGCTAGACCATTTTATTCAGGTGTTTTAGGACATGAGATCCTGAGGTAAATCCCATGTGTATCAAGGAATTGCTTGGAAGGACCCTTAGTGAGTTCAGAAGCCCCATCAGTTTGAAAACACTTAATTGTTGTAGAAAATAAATTTTCATTTAGGTTTTTAAAATGAGAAAAGCACTGAACAACATCAGATTTCAACTTCATTGGATAAATCCAATGAAATCAACTTGCATCTTCTATAAAACAATGATATCTGTATCCATACAAAGAAACAGTAGGTGATGGTCCCTAAACATCACAGTGAATGAGAACTAATGGAATAGTTTCATGAGATGGTGATAAATGAAAAGGTAATTGTTTGCTCTTTGACTATTTGACAAGGATGACTGAGATCATTAGAAGATTTGGGACTTAAAGTAATATTTTTATTTGAATTTAAGAATGAGAAAGGATCCCCTCACACTTATATTCACACTATCTCACACTTTCGGCACCAATTTTGCTATAAAATTTACATGCCAACGATTTTGGAGCTAAGATTTTGAGGATATGTTCCTTTCATATAGATCTATATTCCTACCAAAAATTATCTTTTTTCGAAATACAGTACTAAGCTCACTATCTACCAATATTAATTTTAACCGTTGAATATCCGTCGAATTTTAACGGCTGATTTTCAAAGTAGGAAAAGGTAGTGTTATACACCGCGGAATGTTCTCATTTTTGGTGAGAATGTATAACTTGATGAGGGGAACATATACTAAAAACGTTAGCTCCAAATCTGTTAGCATTTAAATTTTATAGCAAAAATGGTGTCGAAAATGTGAGATAATGTGAATATAAGAGTGTGAGGGGATCCTTTCTCTTTAAGAATTTGACAATCTTCATAGAAGGATGTCCTAATCTATTGTGCCATATAGTGTCAGAGGAAAGAAGAGATGAGGTGACAGAAAGAGCAAATTGAGAAAGATAATCATTAGAAATTGGATAAAGATTGTTATGCATTCTACCCTGAGCCAAAAGTTCATGTGAGTTTCATAACCCCAAGGGTCAAACACAAAATAGAAACGATTGTCTTTAATAAACTTTGCAACAGACAACAAGTTTTGTTTTAGTTCAGGCACAAGCAATATATCATCTAACTTCAACACATTACTAGGTGTATGCAGTGTAGATGAACCAGTTAAAATAATAGGTAGAGTATTGTCATTACCAACCTGAACATGCTCCTTTCCTTTAAAGACAAAAGTATTCTTCAAAATTCCTTTATCACTAGTCATATGTATTGTTGCGCCAGAGTCAGACAACCAAGTAGGATTAGATACACCAGTTGGATCATCACAAATGGAAGAAGCATTAAGTTGCAAACCAGTGAAGGCATGTTGTACTGCTGAAGTACTAGATGATGAACAACTGAATTAGAGGCACCAAAACCATTGGCAGAAGTATTGGTAGGTGGATGATAACGAAAAAAACATTTGCTAGCATAATGACCAGTTTTACGGCAAATTTGACATTCAACATTAGATAAATCAACAACAAACCGTCTATTACCATCAGTAGTATCTCCACTTGAGCTAGATGAACCTTTCTTGGAAGAAGTATCAGTATTACCACCACCACTCTTGTAATTCTTGTTCTTAGATTTGTTATTACCACCATTAGAATTAGTGGATTTACCATAATATGCTACACGATTACAAGAATCTGAAACAGAACTGCTTAATCTACCTCTATCAGTCAACCATTGTTCATGATTTAATAATTTTGCTATAAATTCAGGAAAAGAAAGATCATTGTCTTGATTTGCACAACAACTTATCATATTCATCTCCTTACCCATTGAAAATATGAAACATCATGTCAGTACGACTAACCTTTTCATTAATTGCAGCCAATGAGTCAGTAATCGTCTTCAAGGAATGCAGATAATCCTCAATTGACCTATTTCCCCTCTTCAAAGTATGCAAATGATTACGCAATTGATTACAACGAGCTCCAAACTGAGATCTAAAACTTGTCTGCAAATACAACCAAATCTCCCTAGCAGTAGTTAAACCATATAAATCAACAACAATAAAATCAGAACATGTAGACTCTAAACAATTGATAACAAACGATCTGCCTTCCTCCATTGTAACCATTCATCACTAACTAAACCGATATCATCACTAATCTTTGATGGTTCAGGAATTTCTCCATTAACATATCCCAGGAGATCGACTCAATTTGATCTCTCCAGAGTAAGTAATTTGATGAATTAAGCTTCAGAAAAACAAAATTATTAATGTTTTGAAAAGGCGTTACAAAATTCTAAGATCTTGGGTTAGATCCAAACAATTCGAATGCAGCGGAAGAATTGTATTGTTGAGATATAATAGAAACCATTGTGAAACAGGCTAAAACCAGAAAAAAAAATTATCTAGGGCTTTGACAAGAATCAATTGAAACAATCGAAAATTGATATTGAAAAATTGGAATTGAGATCAAATTGTTTTTAAATTGTTGTTGAGATCTAACAATTGATCTGAAAACACACTTGATAAAGGATCGACCCGAATGATACCATGAGAAATCTATACTCTAGTATAAACCATAAAGAGAGAGAGAGAGAGAGAGAGAGAGAGAGAGTAAAGATTTCAAAAGATATTTTGTGTTAATGTTTCCAGATAAACGTTACAGAGAGATAGGAGGAGTATTTACACAAATAGACTTTTAACCATAGTCAAACATAGTTGACTTGACTGGTCAAACCTATACTCTAATAGTCATGTGCCAAATTGACCATCATGCGTGTGCCTGCCATTGAGTTGAGTTCTGCGCATAGATCATATGCACGACCCCTAGAGTTTCCCTGGGGTGCTCCGCTTGCTTTGCTTAAGATTGGTTCCCCGAGTATTTTCTTTGTTTGCAATGTACTTTTTCATTGCTCAATATTTGTTGTTGATTCTCTAAGAGGTGCCTGCATTAACTTGTATTGTAGCCCATGTATATGTGGTAGTCGCATCGGTTTCTCGAGTTCCTCCCACCCGCTGGTTGTCTACCTCTCGATGCAAGATATTCTACACCAGTCTAGCTTAATTTATTTTACCTCACAACATTGAAAAACTTAACCCTAAATCTAGTTCGTGATTGTTGCGGAACTTCTAGAACTTAGTCTTACTGAAAAGAGCCTTACGAAGTTTCTATCAAATCTTGGTCTTGATGATTGATGGTTTTAGTACAATACAATCGACCCAAGATACAGGATCATGATGCTCAAATTCGACTCGTACTTCACGATCCTCGGTGAAGTCATTCAATAGTCGTAACCTAATAAAATGTTCTGATATGACGACCAACCTTTGCAACAAGGATATATAATAATGTATTGAGGATAAGAAGTGTATCGTTGCAGGAGGTCATCTTTTTATATCGATGATCAAGGGATAACTAGCTTAAATTTTAAGCAACCTTTGACTAGGGATCAAGTAAGTTCACGAACAAAGATATCTAAAGTGGCTTCAGGTAGTGAAAAGGTTCACCTTGATGTATAAGAAGGTTGAGCCAAAAGATAGATCATGTAGACCATGCACAGAGTTCGTGACAGGTACGCGAAGTGAAAGAGCGAAAATTGGAACGGAGTATTCGAAACATTGTACGATTCGTGGTAGGTATACGAACCATGTTTTAAACATTAAGTTATGTTTCGGTATCGCATTCATAGTTCGTGATAGGTACGCCAACTCGACATAGAACAAGTTCAGGAACTTATGACTTGAACAGGTTCGTGATAGGTACGCGAACCATTATGTCGACTGAGTTCAGTAACTTTTCTCGCCAGCATGGTTTGTGATAGGTACGCAAACCTATTGGGTACTCAGATTCAGAACTTAAGACAATTCCACTTCTTCAAAACCTCTGAAACACTGAGGTATTAACCATCGTCTCAAGACTCAAAGAACTATATTTCATTCCTTCTTATAAGGATCAATATATACAACATCATCGACTATTCAAAATCAGTTAGTACTCTAAATTAGTCATTTATCTCGTCCATTTACTGCTTTTAAATCAACGTCATCAAACCCCAATTTCCATCTTCCTTCCTGCTAAATCTTTGTTCACAGAAGACCAACTCTAATAACCCATTCTTCCAAATTAAATCAGGATTCTAAAGCATTCATATCTCAGCCATTCCTTCCTTCATTAGTGTACTTCAATCAATGTAGTGGGGACAGTTTTTCCGTTGATTTCTTGGCTTCAACTGAGCTCCAAACTATACAAACTAAGCCCAAATTCCTGTATTATCTCTTCTCTTCGAAATCCTCTATTAACCACTGGAAATCATGAACAGGAACATGGTAACAATATTTGGCAGAAGCTCTTGGTGCGGCAAGGAAGGTCTGCACATTTGTGAAGAAAAGAAACAAATGCTCCTGTGTTAAACTCGACCGCGGCTGTAGGTTAAAGATGATGAGGTGGGTGCCCTGAACCATTGAAGACTTCTGCCTCAGTGAATCTCTAATGAGATTAGATGTCCGCCCTGAGATGGAACGATTGGGTGCTCCAGTAATTGCGGCTGCCTCCAGTAATTCATGTTTAGAGCTTCTTTTTGCCTTCTTTCTCGTCGTATTGTCCAGTCACTCAAATCTGCTAGTGTGATCCGAAATATGCAATTGCAGTATAAAAGCTGAGTGGCCAAAATCTGCCAATATGACCCGAGATCTGCATCCACTTCCGAAAGTTGCTTAACTATATACATCAAATCCACATTGTTAGCAAAAACTTTTCAAAAAAATATGACCCAAATATATCCAGTGACTTAAAATCTACATCTAAATCTATAATTTGTTAGGTGATCCAAAATGTAATGTATAATGCGATCCAAAATCTACCATTAAGACTAGCTATAATCTGGATTTTGCATTGCAAATAGACGGTCTCACATAAACTAATATTATAAAGAATGAGAAATGTTAAACTACAAACGCTCTTTGGGTCGAATCGGACACATAAATATTAGGATTCACGACGAATAAGGTGATAGTTTTATGGAATTCTTTGTTCTGGTCTTCGTGATTTTATTATTTTCTTACCTCGGATTGCTGGTATTCTTTCGGTTTACTTTCTTCTTCTTTTTTCCCCTTTATCTTTATTGGGTAGGGGTCAGTGTAGTTAAACTCGGAAAAATCGGCCTAGTAAATCGCGAGTACTCGCTACTTGGCCGAGGGGATTAGTGAAAAATCGCCGAGTCCGAGTTTTGGCGGTTTACTCGGCCGAGTTTTTGAGTTGAGCTGAGTTTCAGACAAAACTTGTGGCCGAGTTTTCCGAGTTTTTTTTAATTGTGTGTAGTTGAACTTATTTAGTTTTAATTGTGTGTATGCTGAACTTATTTGGTTTTAATAGTATAGTTTTTTTTATTGTTGGTGTTATATTTTTAATTTTGATCCAGTATAGGTTATATAAATTTTGAATTGCAATCTGAGTTTTTCGATTTCCTCCCCC
>JAJJMA010294217.1:0-14200 GCA_023529015.1 Papaver nudicaule
GAGGACAAGTTCTTCGAGGCGTATAAAGAAATTGGCAGGAGGACCACTCCACTCGTGCTCCAGACCAATCCTGGGGCTCGCTTCGCTCCAAGGTACAACAACAAGATCAAGTCTCCGTCATCAGTTGTTGTGCCTGGTGAGATCATCAGGTTCTCTTTGCAACGAGGTGAACATGAGGCTTCCCCTATTGACTTCTGCGCTCCTAGAGCTCCTCTGGACCAGTGGATCCCTTGGTTGGACTCCATGCTGAACAACGAGAAGGTGCATAATATCTTAGAGGAAGTCGGGATTGTACATGCGGTGCGGGCGTCTGGAAAGCTGAAGGTGCATGTAGACGTTGATGGCATCGTTACTTTTGTCTCCCGTTGGTGTGGAGAGATCATCATTTCTCTGGAGGCAGTATCATCTCTGTATCATCTTCCAGTACTCGGGATACTTCCGAGGGACCATCCGGGATTCCTTCGTGATGCCGTAGTTGATGAAATAAATGCGAAGATTAAAGATCTCTATTTGCCAAATGCTTCTGCTAATGAGAATTACACCAGGTGGATTCATCATTGGTACTCGTCTGGAGGTAAGAGTGATGCTCTTAGCAACACTAAGGTTATAGCAGCATTCCTCACACTCTGGTTGTCACGGGACATATTTGAGGACGATCCCGTTGGGACACTGAAGCCTTGTGTCGTTCCATACGTTGTTCGGCTGGCGTAAGGTATACCTTTGCCAATTGGCAGTTTATTCCTCGGGTCCCAGTACGCGCATCTGAGTGCTTTGGCCAGGAACATGTCTAGCTCTTCCGCGGGGCGTATTTCGTCGTTCATCAATCTCCCCTTTCTCCAGGCCTTCTTGTGGGAACACTATGTTTATGCCCCACGGGGTGGTCTCCCTTCAGATTCGCTGGACCACGTCAGGATCATCTGGTGGAGCGACAAACAACCTAAGGACTCGGTAAGGTTGATAGATTTTCTGGACAGGGATGAGTGCATCTGCTTTCATCCATGGTGTAACATTCGTGACAAAAGAGTCTTTCAACTCGAAGTTGCTGCAGAGGTTGATGAGGTTCTTTTGCGTTCTGTCCCTCGCGATGTTACTAACATCGAGTATGACGGGCAACAAGTGTTCATGTGCAGTAGCTTCTCGGGTTTCATCTTTGGCCTTTATCAAGGCAGGTTGGTGAGGCAGGCGTACAACGTTGACAGGGCGGTGGGATTCGACCAGGATGTGCCCTTCGATCGTTCCCTCCCTCCGTCCGGGGATGATTTACGCGAATATTCAGACCCCACTCAGGACCCCGGGAGGAGGGTTATCTTCTTGGTAGCTGGTAGACGAGCGAGAGTCACTCCCGAATTCAACCAATTCTGGGATTACACCTTGAAGGTCCTGGGGAACTTTGTGAAGAAGGTGAACACGAGTGATAGGCCCACTTTCACCCTGACGCCCCAGGTAATCTTCTTTCTGATTGTTCACGCATATGCTTTGTTCGCATTGCCTAGGTTAACGGTTTTATTTCCTCTGGTGACAGATGGCGCCTCCTCCGGTTGTCCAACCTAAGAAGAAGAATAAATGTAGTAGGATGGAATTACCTGAGGGTCGTTTCATCGTTTTTTACCCCGTGGTGAGTTCGTGTCCCTTCCCATCTCGGGTAAGTTTTTCATATCTCAGAGGCGTCTCTTTCCCCTCATAAATGTATCTCCTCCCTAGCTGATCTTCCTATGCTGTCTTGCAGGATTCGACGTCAAAAGAACGTGAAAATTCCACGGAGTCCCCAGCTGTTGACGCCGAGGTGAGAAAGGAGGTAAATGAGCTAGTTGGCGTGAGTCCTCGTGCTTCTCCTCTTCCTAACGAGGCCAATGGTCGTGGATCCGTCCAGGTAAGGCCTGCCGAAACTCGCTTCTTTGTCGGTTGTTCCTCTTTCAGGTTCGCCTTTGTATAATCAGTATTGACTAACCACTCGGGGTCTTGTGTCCGTAGGAGCAGGAGAATGAGGGTTGCGTTGAGGCTGCTACTGTCTCGGAGATTGCGGGAACACTAAAAAGTGGGGAAGGCTTGAGTGGCGACGTGGAGACAACTGTTCCCGGGATTGTTGACGAAGTCGTTCCGGAGGATTCGGGAGCGGCTTTCCCTCTGGGGTAATCACCAAGTGACGGCGTGGACGTCGCTCCTCCAAAGGTGGTTAGTGAGACCGTTTCAGCTGGAGCGGGGGTGGCTATCTTTTCAACTGAGAAGACATCCAATGGCTGTGTGAACCAGGAGCCTACCTATCCCGGCGCCGGAGTTGCTTTCCCTTCCTTCGTAGGCAAAGTTCGTCATGGCTATGTCTTGGTGGGTAACTTCCCGGTGTTGAATGAGTATCAGACACTGTATGACCGGATTTGGAGGAAATTCGGCCATATTGCTTGTAACGGGGAGAAGCGGCTACTTTCTGAGTCGATAGTCAGTACTCTGTTGTCGAGGGTGACCGAGATGATGGCCCAATCCATTGGTTCCGCGGATCCACTCGATGTACAAGATTGGGAGGATTCTATAGCTGCAGCTGAGTCTAAGGGTTTCAATGTGGCTTGGCTGCATGACAGGTTTGAAAGGGCCAAGGCTCAGGGGTCTCAGGAGATTCTCCAGGAGAAGGAGAAGAAGGTGGCGGAGTTAAAGGTTGAGTTGCAGAGGGAGGAAAGGGATCTGGAGCGGCTAAGGCTATCTTGCAAAGGTAGACCTAGTGGGGTCTTGAGTGATATTCTCGACTAGTGGTTGTTGTTTTTTTTTTTTAGTACCTGGCTTCTTGTCTTTGGAACGTTGAATAGGTTGTAGGTATTTTCTATTGATTGGATAGGATTGTGTTTTCTAAGAGATATTGAAATGAAATACTTTACTTAATTAAATCTGCTAATAATAGAAATCCTATCTACTGCACGCTATGATGCGCTGCTTTGGAGGAATGCAAATACAATAAACAGGAGGCTTAGTGTCTTCCTACTTTAGGTTTTTGGTGAAACCTTGCTAAACCGAGTTCAATCCCGCAGCCAATGTGGTGTGGAGTGAATCATGGTTAGGCAGAAGCTCCTTCGCTTTCTTGCGAAACCTTTCCACATATGCAACCGTGCTCTCCCCTACCTCTTGTTTGAGGTTGAACAGTTCCACGTACTCTTTGAAGTCTGGGATAGTCTCTAAAACTTTCGGTGGTATGTCGTGGGGGATGAGTTCGCCTTCTCCTTGGATCTTAACATTGTACGACTTGTCACGTACAATTCCGGATTCCTGAAGGGCTTTGATGAAGATTCTTATAGCTGTGCCGACATCTACTGTGGGTTTTCCAGGGTTTTCCCCTTGAACGGTTCTCCTCGTAGTGAGTCCCCAGTAGCTCGGTGAATGTGGGCTATCATATAAAAGAGGGGTGGACGAAGTACCTTCGTGGTAAAGGGGGTCCTCATTGACTCCCTTGGGTTCTGCAGGCGCGACTACTGCCTCCGTGACGTTGCTCTTTTGTACAAACCGCTCCATGAACTCTAGAGGAAGTGTCTCTTGGTTGTTGTAGATCCATGGACGTCTCAGTACCATGTCGCTCTCGACGACTCCCTTAACAATGTGAAACTCCGCCATGGTTGGGATTGCGGCGATTTCAACGGGAAGATCGATCCACCCGCAAGTGCGTGTTTCGGCCCCGTCAGGACCTTTGATGTTGGTAGGGACATGAATAGCTCTGCTGCGAGGGATGTTAGCGGCCTTGAGAGTCTTGACCGAAATGATGTTCATTGGAGATCCCGGGTCGATGAGTGTCTTCGAGAATTCAGCACGAGAGAGGCGGGCGGTTGTGAGGAGTCCCCACCCTCGTCCTTCTGTTGGCCTCTCCTGCTCGGGCATCGTCCGTTCTTTGACTTCCTTGAAGGGTAGGCGCTTTCCCGACACTACCATATTGAGCGCTGCGAACATGTCTTTCCGCTGTGGTTTCGAGAGACAGAGAGTCTCGCATAGTTGGTACATTATCTCCTCCACTCTTTTGTTCACCGGCTCCTCAGGAAGGGTGAATGCTCGAACTGGTAGAGGATCATGGTATACTCCTTCATTTCCTAGGTGTAATTCCCCGGACTCTACCTTGGCTTGGAAAATTCGCTTAAGGGTAAAGCATTCCTTGGTAGGGTGAGTAGCGACTCGGTGATAACGACAGTACCTTGGGCTTGCTACCCTTCGGCTGTAGGAGGCTGTCGTATCGGAGGGAGTTCAATTGCTCCGTCCTGGATCCAAGTGTCTAGCAACTCTAGTACCTCCTCCATGGGGAATGGGTAGTCCGGTATCTCTGGTCTGCCTTTTTGCCTCCGCATCTCCTGTTGTTGTTGCCCTCCTTGGTTCATGTTCTTGCTCGGGGTCTCTGGAGTTGAATTAGTACGTTTTGGATGCGTCGCTTCCGTGACGGGGCCTTTCCTCTTCCCTCCTTCACTGATAGCGCCCATGGATGGCAAGTTGTTGTTGTATTGCTTGTTGATTAGCCTCCTATCGCCGCGAGTGACACGGGTCTCTTCGCCTCTAAGGGGTTTGGTCCTTTCTAACAGGGCGGGTGCAGTGGTGGCGGACCTCTTCGCCGCTTCGTGGAGTTCGGAGAAGGTCTGAAAGCGGAGGATCTCTAAGAGGGCTCGGTATACAGGAATCATTCCGTTGATGCAGAGTTCCACCAACTGCTGTTCCGTGACGTTCGGGTCATGGCAGTCGAGGGCTTGAATTTTGAATCTCTTGACGTAGTCGTTCGGGTGCTCGCTAGGTCTCTGGAACATTCTGCCGAGATCGGATAGTATTATCTGCTCAGATACGAAGAAGTACTTGTGGTAGAACGCACTCACCATCTCGCCCCAGATCCCAATACTGTTCGGAGCAAGATTATTGTACCAGGTATAGGCTCTTCCGGTGAGAGACTTAGAGAATTCTTTGAGTCTCAAGACATGGTTGTACTCGTGTTCCCCCAGGGATTCCAGAAATCGTGAGATGTGCTCACGTGCATTCCCAGTTCCGTCATACAAGGAGAACATGGGCGACATATACCCTTTGGGGAGGGCAATCCTCTGGACCTCGTGCGGGTACGGTGGATGGTGTTGGTGGATAGGTGGCGCCATATCTCTTTCTCGACTTCGTAGCAACTTTTCCAAGTCGTCTGCCGTGACATAGCGGGATGATGGTCCTCCTCTTTGGCGAAATTCTTCTGGGAGAGAAGGCGCTTCGTCATCTCGAATGTGGATAACGGTCGAGCGGGCACCTGTAGCAGCAGCGTCAGGGGTCTCCTTGACTGGTGAACTTGACATCTTCGAGGTTAGAGTTTTGAGACAATCCAGGATCCCTAGCTGAGTGTCGAACATCTTGCCTTGACTTTCTGCGAGGACGTCTTGTCGTCTGGCTAACTCCTCCATGGTTAACGCTCCCGATACTCCTTTTCCTTTCTCGGCGGTAGCGTTGGTCTTAGTTGTGGAGGAAGGGTTCTTTCCAGAGGTGTGGGTTGGAGCATTAGACGTCACTGGGGTGATGGGGATAACAGAGATGACAAGTGTTGAAGGGGGATTTTCTTGGGTAACAGGTACATTGGGAGTATTGCCGGATGCAGGTGGGTTGGTAGGTGCTGCATTAGAGGCTACATCACCGTCAGTTGAAGAGTTGGGGTTTTTGGTATCTGATCCCGACCTAAGCTCAACCATCTTGAGAAAGTTTTCTGGAACCGAGAGAATGATCTCCCACTGTGGTCGCCAACTGTTTTTACCTGGAAAAATAATGCACCGTCTCTGGGTACTTTTGTAGTGTTCGAGATCAAAGTCGAACAAGACGAGCCTAAACCAAGTCAATGGCCGTTCACGTCTTGCTTCGGTCACAGAGAGTATAGAGGTTGATCTAGGGAGGAAAACAGCAAAGAAACTTGAGATCAGGTTGAGGATGTGTTTTGGGTGTAAGAGTTCAAGATTTCCGTCGTGAAGGGCAATCAGAAACAGAGCTTGTTAGTGTATCTCCGACAACCAGGAAATGTTGGTATTATATGGGAATAGTTGAGCACTTGCTTCAGTGTGAATGCAATGTTCAAAGAGCTGGGAGTTGGCTAAAGCTTAATAGGATAATGTTGGAATTTCAGCTTCTTTAATCATCTATCTTTATGCTAATAACATGATTTAGAAACCCTTTATGCTGAAATGCTAAATCCTAGTATTAACATATTCATCAACTATAAAATACCATGTAAATAGGCATTAAATACATTCTATACAGGAACGATCAACACTACAAGTTCTTATATAACAATCTAAATTTCTGAATTGAGTATCATGTGTAAAACCATCACAACAACATGTTTTATATCATCATATATGCTATGAAAATAAAACACTATATTCTAGATACAATTCTGTATAGAAACACCATCAAGAACAGCATGATAATCATCCTCATATGTAGTACAAACACTTGCTATTATAGGTTACTGATTTCCATGAAAAGAAGAAGAAAGATATCATAACCAGTATTAGGATTTAGCATTTCAGCATAAAGGGTTTCTAAATCATGTTATTAGCATAAAGATAGATGATTAAAGAAGCTGAAATTCCAACATTCTATTCTATTTCCTCTCATTCAATCAATGGAATAAAATCAGAAAATTCTTTATCTGTTATAAGAGGCTAGAAAAAGGGCTTAGTCATCAGCCATGTGTCATCCAACCTATCCATCATTAGTTGGGTGACACCTCACTCTAGGTGAGTCATCATACAAGTAAGCAGCTGATGTGTAAAGAGTTAACACTAATTGAGATTAAACTAACCACAATTACCTTAAGCCAAAAAACAGATTTGTTGTGTAAACCACCAAAATTCCAACATCTCCCACTTGGTTGAACAACAAATCTTTCCAGAAAACCACGGGCTTGAGTCATAATACGCTAGTGTTCGACCATAGAGACCTACACACCATTTAAAGGATGCATACGCCATTTCCATAATCAGAAAACTAGACGGACTACACTCCAATCACTTTATTGCCCTAAACTTGACATTGGGAGTTATAATTTTACAAAGACAAAAACAATCTTTGTAATCGCCATTTTGCATGGTCCATCACAATTTCTTTATGCTAATATCTCATTCTGAGATTACAGCAACAAAACTATTTTGCTAATGTCTCATTTAAGAGACTACAACAAAATAAATTCCTTATGATCTTACAAAAGATCCATACCAATATCTCAATTAAGAGACTACAGTAAATTTAAATTCCTTATGCCAATGTCTAAGTATAAGACTACAGCAAATTCTTTATGCCAATGTTTCAATTTAAGAAACTACAACAAATTAATTTCTTGATGCTAATGTCCCATTTTAGAGACTACAGCAAATTCTTTATGCTAATATCCCACTTAAGAGACTACAGCAAATAAGTTCTTTAGGATCTCTAAAGAGATCTACATCAATATCTCAATTAAGAGATTACGACGATTCTTTATGATCTTAAAGAAGATCTGCAGCAATTCTTATTCTTTATAATCTCAATTTCAAAATGAAATCTGTCTCCCAAGAAATATTCTTTACTCAACATGAGTTTTCTTGGTAGATAACTTTATGTGCTCAGTATGAGCTATGTCTCAATTAAGAGACTTTCTGTACTCACTATGAGCTATTCTCATTTAAGAGATTTCTGTTGTGCTAGCAAGAAACATAAATAGCTAGAAGGAGTATTTCACGTAAGACGATAAACATAACATATGTTATCACACTCCCACTGTTTTCCAGAACCTTGCCATAACACATCTAAAACTTTAGAACAGATTCAATACAATCACAAGTTCACCTTTGGGTAAACCATGATACACAAGAATCTAAAGTACAAGTGTAAACTTTACACATCAAAGTAAATAAACGTTATTCACAAGATATCATTCATTTCAGATATACCAATATGAAATGAATCATCGCCAAAACATAGCATACATGCTTATTATCACTTTAAACAGCCATACATAAAACAAAATATATAGCATGTTAATAAGCAAACCATAAACATCTTAAACTCATACCAGACTCGGTACTGTCGCAATCACCTTTGGGCAGAAATACGACATACATGAGCCATCAAAGTTTAAGACAATATCTCACAATTTGCTAATATCTCAAATTTCTCCAAGGCTCGAAGTGTGTTGGTTGCTCAGGCGTGTTTACTCTGAGGCTCTGGTTCATTCAGGTGTTCTGAATGTCTGGTTGTTTCTGGATGATTTTCGTCTTCCTGCCTTGGAAGATAGATGAGGCCTCTATTTATAGTTTTGAACTCACCCTGATCTCTCGACAGAGAAGGTAGAAGTCGTGGAAGAGTGGAGGAGTGGAGGACATGGGTTGGTTCCCGTAACTGCCTGAGTTGTGTAGAACATGTCCACTCGCGCCATCTTCTCGTAACTGTTCACTACCTCTATCAGTTTCTTTCAACTGTCGTAGACCGCCAGACCAATACCCCTAAAGTTATCCCCCCATGTGATGTTTTGATGTCTCGAGTGATACGCAGATATTGCGTAGTTGAGTTGTGTTGAGTCTGAGTAGGGTCGTATGGCGTGGCGCCATGATCAACGTGAGCGTGGTGCCTCTAGGACACGAGTATAGGAGTGGCTTTGGCTATTTGGCCAAGGCCAGGAGTTCATAGCGCCATTGGCTTGTGGCGCCATAGCCCAAGAGGCTACGGCCTTGGCCTTTGGCCAAGGCAATCTCCAAAGCGATTTAGCATTAACATGTTATCATGGCGCCACGGCCTTGGCCTTTGGCCAAGGCTATTTTGTAAAGCGCTTTAGCGCTAGCCCTGTTATTCATGGCGCCATGACTTATGGCGCCACGGCCTTGGCCTCTGGCCAAGGCCAACTCGTTGTGGCGCTATGGTTCATGGCGCCATGGCCTTGGCCTTTGGCCAAGGCTATACTTGTAAAGCGCTTTAGCGCTAGCCTCGTCATGGCTCATGGTTCGTGATGCCATGCTATGTGGCGTTATGACTTTAGCATCTGGCCAAGGTCAACTTTGTTGCAGCTGGTGCGTGCTGGCTATATCTTGGTTATGATGTGCGTGTCTACGCTACAACATACTTGAAGTCATGGCGTGTTTATCCATGGTGTGTTAGACCATCCTGAGTTTAGGATGAGGTCTGTTTAAGCACGTTTAGGCTGTTGTATGCTTCTCAGGGAGTTCTGGACAGGCCTAGAACTTCGATATTCCTGAGGTTTTCATTAAGACTCGAATGTTGAGTCGTATAAAGAGGAAATCCATGAGGATGCGTCTCTGTTAACTCTTCACCATGTACCATATAGTGATCTGGTTCTGATGCCGAGGAATTCGAGGCGATGTCGACATGAAGCAGATTAATGGGTTTAATGTGTTGGTGAGATTATCAATACTGCACTATGATATCATCCTCTCCACCAGGGGTTATAAGAGAGAACTCATAGAGAGTTTATTCGACTCGTAGAACGGGTTGCATTCTGAGCTATGGAGATGTGCCTGAATAGGCAATTGCCTCTAGGTTAGGCCTATTTAGAGAGTGTTTTTACAATCTTGTCCCTTTATCATTTTTCACCATCTACACGCTTAATTTCTCAAGTTCTTGATCTTTCAGGAGAAGGGTTTTCTCCACCTGTTCAAGATCAGATTTTAGCTGATTGTTTTCTTGAACAAGGTCCTCACTCTTGTTGATCAACTGATGAATTAAAATGTATTTCAAATCATCATGTTTAGATCGTTTATCTGAAGTCCCTGCCATTAAAGCAATTTCTTCATGATATAATTCGAATTCATGTTGGTCAGACATATCATCGAATCGAGCTGAGAGAGCATTATCCCTTTTATGGTATTCCTTACTTGGGCATATGTCTTTCATGTGTCCAAAGCCTCGACACTTGAAACATTGCACATCAGCTAGATCATCCTCATCCCGGTCAGGATTAAATTTCAATGCTGGTAAGGATCTTCTGCTCCTGAATTGCCTGTCTCTTCTAGATCTGAGAAGATCTTTCAGTTGATGTGTAATCAGAGACAGTTCAGTGTCCACTTCTTCATTGTCAAGGTTTTCACACTCATCAGCCCAAGACAATTTCAGTGGTGAGGAGGTGCACGGAGTGCTTACAGCTTCAAAGGCGATAGATTTTTGTTTATCTTTTCGCTCATGATCGAAGATTTTTAGCTTAGCTACAAGGTCACTTCTTGTTATCTCTAAGCCGAAAACTTCTTGGATGGCATGTCTTTTTGATTCGTACCTTGAGGGTAATGACCTCAGAATTTTACTCACAATGTCCCTTTCCGGAATAGCTTTTCTTAGGGTGTGACAGGCATTCACTATTTCAGACAATTTGTGGTTAAATTCTTCAAAGGTATCATCCTCAAGCATTCGAAGGTTTTCCCAGTCAGACATGAGGTTTTGAAGTCTAGCTTCTTTTCCTGCTGCATTCCCTTCGAATACGGTCCTTAATCTATTCCAAGCCTCGTGAGAGGTTTCACATGTGACCATGTGATGGAAAAGATCAGGTGTAACTGCATGAATGATAGCATTAAGCCCATCATAGTTTTGCTTGGCGGCGAGAGTTTCCACGTTATTATAAGCCGCTATGTCTTTGAGGACAGATGCACCGTCAACTTGAACAGTTGGTGGTGTATATCCCTTTTTGACATAAACTCAAGTTTTAAAGTCTCGGGCTTGCAAAAAGGAAGTCATAGCAGTCTTCCACCATAGGTAGTTTGTGCCATCAAACTTTGGTGGTAAATTACAATCTCGTACGCTTTGGTCCATAACTCACAAGCCGCGATAAACACAAACAGTTACGTCTTTAATGTGTTCACTGGCTCTGATACCAATTGAAAAAGCAGGGGTACCGAAATACAACCAACTTTTCGTTAGGGCTCGTGAGACTTGTGGTCAGATCTGGACGATCTCAAAAATCAATATCCAGATCTGTTAACCTGAGTTTGGATCACAAGGATCAGTCCAACGCAAAACAGGGTCTTGGTAAATCCAAGGGATGGATTGAGGACAACGATCAGGTTTATAATAACGTACTTCTTGTATTTGCTTTAATTATATAATTAGAGAATATAATGCGGAAAGTAAAGCACACAAGACACCAAAGACTTTTTTAACGAGGAAACTACAGCCTGTAGAAAAACCTCGGGACCTCATCCAGATTGAACACCGCACGGTACGCTGTCTACAAACACTAGCCTACTATAAGACTTCGGCATAGGATGTAGCAGAGACCAATTCCAACCCTACAAGAGAACTGGCTACTGTCGCACTCCTTACGTCTCTAGATCCCCCACAGATCGTCACGCACATGATTCCCCTAGCTGACGTCCTTTACAGGCCTAGGAGTTGCTTCAACCGTTGTTAAAGGCTTGTGTCAATAATTCCGGCTTTGTAACCTCAATTATCAACTGTATGTTTGAACTGTCCTCTATCAGTTTGACATACACAAAGTGCTTATTTCGGATTTCTCCAGGTCATACGGAAATCTACATCCAAGCGGGGGCTGACAAGTAAACCGAGTAAACTATGCCCAACTTGTCTCTACCTCAGTTGTACAGGATGAATCACTTAAGAAACTATACAACTGGAGCTAACTAGGTCTTACAACACCGAGTGCAGCTGTGGTTGCTTCCTTTCAACCTTGTGTGTAACGTATCAGTTCTTGAATGGCCTTATATCATAAGAGAAGGACCGTGGAATAGACAAGAACGTAATCAGGTTACCAAGGTTACAGGTTACTCCGATATCAACCACTAAGGTCTCAATCTCCTACCTGTGCTTCCAACCTCTCAAGAGAAGTATTTATAGTCGTAGGTAAATCCCAAGAGGAACTGCTACCTAATAGAGGATGACTATACCACAAAAAGCATTCACCGAAGTGAAAAGAGTTTTACGATCACTTCCACAAGGGATCTTCACGTATGCTTGATGCTTGTGGTTTTTGTCCTTAGACACCTTTATTTATAGCACTCAACAAGATAGGTAGCTTTGGAATAAAACAACTAGTTACTTGTTCCACAAGTTTAGGAAACCCAAACTTGCAAACCAAGAAACCTAGAGTTATCTCAATTGGAAATCTTTTATCTTTTATCTGCCAAGTGTTTTATTAGCTCATAAACACTTTAAGATTGATATCCAACAGACCAGAGATAATCTTTATCTTATTGACACATTGAGAATCGTTAGATGGACCACATAATATATTTTCGTGATAACCAAGTCCAACTAAGAGATAAGGAGTCAGAGTTTAACCCGAGTGAAAAATTCCAGAGAATATTCACTTTGGACGGTTCGTAAACCGTCAATCTGAATCACAACCAAAAGCATCGAATCTGAGGTTCACGTAAGGTACGCGTACAAATTGATACTTTGGAACTCAGGAGTTTTTCCTAAGTCACTATTCACGAACGGTTCGGGAACCGTCGTCATTCAGATTAGGGTTTAACTTGGATCCGCTGGAAGTTCTTGGTTGAACCATTACTTAGACGTGTTAGACGCCCTCAACTATAATCCATTGGACTCTTGCTCAAGAGTACTCCTTTAGATTCACCCATATCCAACAAGTGATTGCAAGCAAACCATGCAATGGACAAATGGTATCGAATCTATCTCATGTATTTTTGTAAACTTAGTATTCGTGGGAACAAATACTAACATAACACATGGTCATGTAGACAAGAACACGATCTCAATCCTTATTAATATCACTACTAAAGTAGCCGACTATTTCGAAAGATAGAGAAAGTAGAATAGAAGAATTTCCATAAAAGTCATAACTCCTACTAACCTTTTGTTGTTGAAGAATAAATGATGTCTTCTTTTTCTTCACAGTCTTCGTCTTCAAGGTCTCTACTACTTAGTCTATATCTCAATTCCGAAATCTAAACTCTAGTAGGCTAAATCAAGAATTGTGTTTTGACACCTAAAACTGACAACCAGCTTGACATACCAACGCTAGTGGGTTAGACCGGACAATGCCCTAACAAGTTCAACAAACCAGTGCGGTTTGTACCCCTCTGAAACATCTCTCACCCTCACACAGTGATTCTCTCAAGGTTTTTGGTGAGCTATTGGATATCCATAGAGCCTAAAAGATCTCTTTGTACTGTATGAAACATCTGTCACCCTCACTTTCTACGACACTAACGTGACTTTTGGTCTAGTGGAATTCATCGTCCCTTTGTGTCGACGCCAAAATGTAGTTGCTGGAAATACCAAACAACCACACCCAAGTAACTAAGACACTAATGGAGGAAGATGAAGATAATACTCTCTTTATTATTGCTTTGAATGGTTTCCGATCCCCTTCTAACAGTGAAGGGTCTCATATTTATAGGGATCACTGAGGACACTCCCTCAGTGATCGAGTAGTACTGTGCTAAACCATTATATGTTCACACTATGTCGGTTATAGTGATCGAGTAGTGTTGTGCGGATGGGTAGGGGTCAGATTCGTGGACATCTTATACATTTATAGGGAGGCAGATGTTAATCCCTCCGCCTACTTATTTTACGGACAGCGGAGGACATTTCCCCTCCGCTACGTCTCCTATGCCTTTAAGGTGTTGCGCTGGGTCTTAGGGTACATATGAAATATGGCACCCACAATCTGCCCAAATTTTTTTATAAAATAAAGACACGTTTCCTTCGAGTCGCTTCGGATTTGACATATATCCTATCATGCGCTTTTTTTCTTCAATCTTCTTCTTGAGAACCACCGCTTGTTGAGAAACTGGACCGTCGCGCCTTTACTGTTTGAGGTGAGATCTCTGATGTATATAAGTGTTTTTCTTATTTTATTTCGTCTGCTTTGTTTTTTCTTTAGTTATCATGTCTTTTGATGATGCTCTCACCTTCGACCTTGTTGTAGAGGTTCTTGAGAACGATTTTGATACTGGTATCTCCGACGCCGATCGTCTTCCTCATTACAACGAAACTCTCGCTTATTTTTCTACTTGTATTTAGGTAAGGGGTTTATCCCTTCCCTTTCCCACATTTTTTTTCTTTTGGAATTTTGATGTAGGATGTAAGGGTTTTGATTCACCTATTCTTCTGTTTTTTCAGATCTTGCATCCGGTCCTTCGTCCGCCGTCGTTGCTTCGTCTTCTTCTGTTCCTCTTCTTGATCCAGTTTATAATTGTTTTGAGGATATGGAATCTCTTGACATATCTGGTACTGTTGCTAACCAATCTGGTTCTGGCTCTTGCAT
>JAJJMA010294220.1:0-12006 GCA_023529015.1 Papaver nudicaule
AGGGATTGACACTATATATATATCTTGTATGTTAGTGACGTAAGACCAGGATACTTTTATGCACAAACAGATACCTTGAAAGCATAAAAACAAAAAGCATAAGAATGATGGGACGACCAAACTCACTCAAGGATACGAAAGAAGCAGAATACAAGAAAAGCTGGGTTAGCTCCCTACTCTCTTTAAATATCACATATTCAAAAACCTCGTGTTGATTAGTGAAACGAGGCACAGAGGCATTATTCCTAACATCTTCGGAAGTAATGGCCCCACTCTTAGCTAGTTCTATTCGGTACTCATCAATGAGACAAGCAGAGTATTCTTTCGACTTATTAGCTAAAGCAAGTTCCAGACATATATCACTACAACTCCTCTCCAGAAGACCACTCTTCGTAACTGTTTTTCCTGGAAAAACAATGTACCGTCTCTGGGTACTTTCGTAGTGCTCGGAGATCAAAGTCGAACAAGACAAGCCTAAACCAATGATGGTCGTTCCCATTTTGCTTCGGTCACAGAGAGGATAGAGGTTGGTCTAGGGAAGGAAACAGCGAAGAAACTTGAGATCAGGTTGAGGATGTGTTTTGGGTGTAAGAGTTCAAGATCTCCGTCGTGAAGTCTACTGGAAATCTCCAAGGCTAGAAACGTGATTCGATTCTCAGGTATTTTCTCTGAGGCTCTGGTTAGTTCTGTTTTGTGTGTTCTAGCTGTTCTGAACGTCTCTGCCTTGGAAGATAGAGGAAGCCTCTATTTATAGTTTGAACTCACCCTGATCTCTCGACAGAGAAGGTGGAAGTCGTGGAAGAGTGGAGGAGTGGAGGACATGCGTTGGTTTCCGTAACTGCCTGAGTCGTGTGGAACATGCCCACTCGCGCCATCTTCTCGTAACTGTCCACTATCTCCATCAGTTTCTTTCAACTGCCGTATACCGCCAGACCAATACCCCTAAAGTTATCCCCCATGTGATGTTTTGATATCTCGAGCGAGTGATACGCAGATATTGCGTAGTTGAGTTGAGTTGAGTAGAGTTGTACGACTAATTTTCGTGACCAACATGAGTGTAGTGCCTCTTGGACACGAGTATAGGAGTGGCCTTGGCTGTTGGCCAAGGCCATAAGTGTTTGAATGCGCTTTGGCGCTAGTTATGGTGGTGCCATGGCTCTTGGCGCCACGGCCTTGGCCTTTGGCCAAGGCCAACCTGTTGTGGCGCCATGGAATATGGCGCCACGGCCTTGGCTTTTGGCCAAGGCCAATCTTGGACGCGCTTTGGCGTTAGGCATGTTAAGGAGGCGCCAGGGCTTATGGTGCCACGGCCTTGGCTTTTGGGCAAGGCCAATCTTGTTGTGGCGCCATGGGTCATGGCGCCACGGCCGGCTTTTGGCCAAGGCCAATCTTGTTGTGGCGCCATGGGTCATGGCGCCATGGCCTTGGCTTCTGGCCAAGGCCAGCCTGTTTGCGGCCACACTTCTCGTTATGGTCTTGGCCTTTGGCCAAGACTAAGTAGGTTTGTGGCGTTTTAAACCATGGCCTTGGCCCCTTGGCCAAGGATGATTTTTGTGGATCCATGGTGGCTTCATGGTTTGTGGTGCCATGCTATGTGTGTTTATGGCTTTGGCATCTGGCCAAGATTGACTTTGGGGCAGCCTGTGCCTTAGTCGTGGTGTGAGTGCTTATGCTACAACACACTTGAGGTCATGGCGTGTTTATCCATGGTATGCTAGACCATCCTGAACTTGGGATTAGGTCCGTTTAGGCTGATGTATGCCTCTCAGAGAGCTCGGGACCGGCCTGGAGCTTCAATATTTCCGAGGTTTGCATTAAGACTCGTATGTTGAGTCGTATTAAGAGGAAATCCATGAGGATGCGTCTCTGTTGACTCTTCACCGTGTACCATTGAGCGACCTGGCTCTGAGCAGATCAATGGGTTTAATACGTTGGTGAGATTATTAGTACTGCTCTATGATGTTACCCTCCCCACCGGAGTTATAAGAGAGAGCTCATAGAGAGTTTATCCGGCTCATGGAATGGGTTGCACTCTGAGCTATAGAGATGAGCCTGAATAGGCGATTGCCTTTAATAAGACATGGTATCGAGAGTGTTTTGACAATCTTGTCCCTCTCTCATTTTTCACCATCTACAGTAACCAAATCATTGTTGACATTCTTCAGCGTGGCCAGCTGAACCTTCAAATTTTTGATGTTCTCCTCTAACCTTTCAATCATAACCCTACCAGAAGCACTGACCGATCTCTCCGAGCGAGCTTCATCTCGCTCTCGTGTCAGGCGATCCACATCCAGTTGGAAAAAATGATTCTCCTGAGCCAGAGCCGCATTCTTATTTCTAGCCTCCTCGAGATGACGCTCGGTTTAGTCCCCTCTTTTTCTCTCTTTAACAAAAAGACCTTCGGCTTCCTGTCTTTTAGTCCTATAATAATTCACATCTTCTAAAGCTTTGTTCCTTTCTTCCAAAAGTCTATCACTATCGCTTTGATAGCTCCCACTACTCAAGGCAATATGAGACGCTTGTCGACCATCCCGAAGTCGGTCAATAGCCAATCTGGCCTCTTGGAGTTTTCTCTCGCTCTCTTCCAGCTCGCCTTTTTAAAAAAAGCAAGCAGCAAATCCGTTCTTAGCACAAACGCTGCAAAACGGATGTGTACATAAACGACCAAAGAATAAAAAGACTTACATATCGAATGTGTTTTCGCAACAGCACTGCGAACTTTCTCTTGAGCCAGCTCCTCCTGCATCCGGTAAAACTCCCGTTCATGATATTCAGCTTCGCCGGCTTGATCAAAGTTATGGGCCAACAGACCAGAGGCATGGTAGTCACCCTGATAAAAACAAAAAAGTTAACACAAAACTTCGGCAACATCGGCATACGAGCGATAAGCATGGAAGCATAACTCACCGCTTGAAGAATAGCCAAGCTCTCCTCGTAGGACAAGGGTGGATGGCGAATATCATAATCGGCCCTGGGACAGTCGCCTCCGAAGATATCGCCTAACTTCTTCCAGAAATCAGGATCTAAAGGATGCCCCAAGGGATTCGTGGCATAGGCTTCAAAGCGAGTTGAAACTTCAACAGTAAAATCACTGGGGTTATGGTTTTCAAACAAGACGTCTTTAAACCTCTCTGCAGTATATGATTGCCTATATTTACTAGTGTAACTCGGAGCAGGCGAAAACTTCGAACTTTGCGGAAAGCTGACAGCAAGTTCTTTGGAAGAATCCATCTCAACAAGCGAACCATCCCTTCGGGGAACAAGAAGGTCCACTGGAGTAACGACTCTCTCTGATGAAAGTATATAAGTTTCGGCAACGACATTCGTAGAAACCACCATCGCAGAGGCAGAGGCACAGATGGTGGCACTCGGCATAGAAGAACTTGCAAGAGCAAAGTCCGAAGCAGCACCAGGACCTACTATGGCCGAGGCAAGGGCATGGATGATGGTAGTAGGCGAAGTAACAGAAGGATTCACGGCACATACTTCCTTGATAACCGTTTCAGTTGACCTCGGTGCTGATACCTTTTTCTCAGCACTCGTAGATTACTTCAGGGGCCTCGTACCACCTCGACGACGTCTGGACTGAGTTCCCCTAAGAATCTTTTGAAAAACAGAATCTTTCAGCGGCTGCGCAACTTCCGAATTTCCCACATATTCATAATCCATTAGACCATGGCTGAGGTTTAGGGCACCTAAAGGCTCCCCCTGCAGATAAGGACCCACCTTTCTCAGGAAACAAATAGAGGCAAGTATGAATACTCCAGAAAAGAACGAAAAGAAGTATTTGTTACCTGCTGCATAGTCTCCTCATCTGTGCGGGAACGTTTTAAGCTGCCCGAAGGCTCCACGGAAATACCCTTACATTTCCCCGAAGATGAGCGGGATAACCCTTTATCCTCGTCAGAAAAATGAATAGAGAACAAATGGTGAGTCTGAAACTCATGCCCAGCATCGAATTCGGTCCGAGGGAAGAACCTGCCAGAATCCTTCCAACCTCGGAGCACGGGACCTTCAAGGAGTATAGGTTCCGAGTACCAATCCTCGTCCATAGAATAATCCAGGGACCCGGGGATGATATTTTCGCTACCTTCCACGGACCGAAAGCTGACCCCCCAGGGAGCAAACTCGTTGTCGAGGGTTAGAAAGGGCTCATAGTGTTTAAAGAAATTCTCAGCAGTAAAATAGAACTTCGCTGTATATCCGGCAGGGGAATTACTTTCAGAACGAAGAACCCACTGGTTGATAAGATAAATGGAGCTGCAAGTAAGCTGCATCACCCCTCGAGGTTTAGGAAGAGAGCAAAGGATGCGAAGAAACAAAGGATTCGAAGACTTGTAAAAAGGAGGAAGTAACCCTGCAGACATTTGGTGGAATGTCACCAAAAGCTTGTTCTCACCGCATTGATACTCCTTGACCAGCTCTGGAGTCAATCTAGCAGAATCAATGGCTTCAATCTGAAAGCCCTCTCCTTTGAAGTCCATGCCTTTCATCTTTAGGATAAGGGCGTCAACCTTAGAAGAATGCGACATAGAAAGAGAAGACGCAGAAAGGGACAAAACGATACCGCCGGCGACCGGAAGTTGCAGAGGCAATTCAAATCAGAAGAAAGGAAGATGGGAAAGTTCAAAAGAAATCAACTTTATGAAACAATAAGGGGAATAAAACAATGGGTCATGAAGGAAAGGGCTGATAGAACGTCTGATACAAAGTTGCAAATTGAAAGGCCTCACGGAAAGAAAACGTCGGCACCAAGGAAGACGGATACGAAAGGGCTAAGGTATTTTTTAGAGGGAGAACCAAAACTTAAATAGTGAAAGAGGAACCGGCGTTACCAGTCAGAAGGTAAAAAGCCGCGAAATCCTCGAGTGTAGGAGGAACGTGTCGAAAAACTCGCACCTGGCAAGTAGTGGGGATACTTGGTAAGGAAGAGGTGGCTAAAAGGGAAAATTTCCTCTCCTCGCATCTTCGATACAAGGAAAGGAAAGAGGCAAACTGTGGAGGGTAAAACCCCTCGGGACACGTGTCAGAGATCCAAGAAGCATGATCGAATCAAAGGAAGTATCGGTAAAGCCTCGGGTCCAAACCGAAGAAGGGAGGGACCGAGGACACCAAGAGGAATTCGAAGAAAGAGGTTCGGACCATCCCAAAGGACCGAAGACCTAGAGCCATCTTCAGAGCACCTCCGAATGAACCGCCTTACTCGACAAGAACTGACACCACCACGATTGAGTTAATTGTCTTATTAGCTGTAAACCACCCAAGCTCGACCTATATAAACCGAGCTTGGAAAACATTGTAAGGGTTGGAATCTTTTGGGTGTAACCTAAGCGGCAAGAGAGGGATTAGGTCTGTATCTCCTCTAGCTCCTTAGGATGATAATCCATGTAGTTACAACACTGAAATATATACAAATCATTATACGTTTAGTTCTTTGATTAATATTATGTATGTCTTTGGCATTGTTCTTGAGGTCTTCATACCATGAATCATGTTTAATTAACTGTATGTATGAGTTAGATCTGAGGGCTGTAGCACATCCTATACCTATGCAGATTTTCGAGTCGTACACTCTCTTTCTAGTATAATGTATCTTCATAACATTGAAACTCAACAGTTGAGAGAAGATTACCTTATACTCAGGAACAAATTAGACAGTTTGTCTACTTCAAAAGAAGCTTTCTATGAGAGTGAAAAAGTGAATAATTGTAGAACTTCTCCAAAGAAGTTGTGACATATGAGACCTCCTCGTGATCTTGGATCTCGACCTACAACTATTGCTTCTGTTAAAAAGCCAGCCTCCCCTAAGACTGTAAAGAAATGGGTTGAGAAAAGGCATGTCAAACAGGTCATTAAAGATAAGCCTATTAATTCTGATCTTCAGAAAAATATTAACAAGTCTCTCTGAAATTGCAGAAAAATTATTCACTTCATGGAGACGAATCTATCAGACATGATTCAAAAGACTGATCATCCAGGTATGTCCTCTACTAGCAGCTCGTGGATCTCATCTAAAAGAAAGAAGAGGAGTTCACGAAGTCCTATAGACCGGACCCTGTTGTCCCCTTCTCAATAAGAGACAGGACTCTCGCTATTGGTAATCCTTGTAGCGAGAAAATGTCTAAAATAGAATTTTGTTTAAAAGTTTTTTTTTAAGATCGTGCATAAACAAATATTTACCTATTATCTAAATAAGACAATAATCTATCATCTCTTATAATTGTTGAGCAATGATCTCCAAAAGAGATGTGTCCACGCTCAAAGGATTATGTGATCCTTTGTCCTGATGGTTTATGATCACCAATGTTGTCATCATATTTCTTTGAAAAAGTCCAAGACTCCTCCTAATCTATGAAGCACAATACTAATACGGGGACACTGATACAGGGATACTGATATGGAAATTCGTCCTTTTAAAAATTGGGGATACGTGATACGTATATATATATATATATATTAAAATTATTAAGAAACACATGAAATAAATGTTTAACTTAAATCTTAATATTTTAAAAAACATGCTATAAAAACTAGATAACACCTCAGTCACTCAACAATATTATTTTCATCAAAAAGAACCGCTTCCAGTTTTGGCTTGTCAAGTGAAAAATTAGCAACCTCAAGTTCTCCTACACCATAAAGTAGGTCAATAGCATCTCCATTAACATCCCACATTCTACTTTCTCCTTTCGTATAACTTTCATTTTTCGTGAAACAAAACGAAGATTGCTATGAATGAACACTAAATCCTCAGCACGTTGAGCTTCAATCTTATTTCTCCTCAACCCGTCGATAATAGACACATACTCCAATTTCTCTCTGAACGGAACAAAGAACATGGTACAATATTTCCAAGAAGCTTTAAAGCTAGGTTTTGTAGCATAGGAGATGAAGCACCATAAAGTAACCACCAAGTCCTTGGATCCAAAGCTCCCCTCTCATGCAAGGAATCAAAAGTACCGAATGCATATGCAACTTCGGAAAAGCTAGCATACTTGTGAATTACCTTTTGTCGATCTTCGGAATTCGGGAAGGAACTCCTTAAATATTTGTATTTTGTATATTATGCCAAATTATAGAAAGTATCCCCTCCAACTATCCGAGAGGTATCCTAAAAGTATCTCCTACCCTTTTGGTAATTAAAAAAAATACGTGATATGGAGCATCCGATACATATCCCCAGGTATTCCAAGTATCCAAACTAGGTACGACACAAATATGAATACATCAACCATTTTGAAGTATCCATGCTTCATATTTCCCAATACGATAAAAGATGAAATAATAAAATTTTCAATTTATGAACTGAATGTTAATTTGACATTTTGTTTGATAGGCCGGGTAATTAACACTTTATCACACTACCACATACTCTTAGGAGTACAAAAAAATTAAAATTTGAATAAATAAAATTCTTGTAGAGGGTAAAACACTATCGGGACACGTGTCAAGATCATGAGGATCTCGTACACCAGTGAGACGTCGTAGTCGAATATTTGGAAAGAAATTTCCCTAAAGAATTTGAAAACCATAAAATCACAGACAAACCCTAAGTTGTTTTAATCAGTCCTTGTTTTTAACGCCAAACTGTGTGAGTATAAAATATGCATAGACACTTTATACTCGACAACCATTATATCTATCAAGCTAAACTTAAACCTTTGTTGTGTTGTATGATGCTAATCATTATTACGAAGTAAGAACAACATCGAGGATGATTAAGACTAACAGTAATAAGATAATAAATCAATCATAACAGTAACTTGCATTTCTCTGGACAATAATACATGGAAATGATGCTTAGAGGTTTGAGGAGATGCTAACCTAATCCCACTCTCACGACTTAATATTACACCAAAATTCCAACCCTTACAATGAACCTCGAGCTCACCTTATATAGGCCGAGTCGAAAGTGGATTACAGCTAATGA
Source organism: Papaver nudicaule (assembly GCA_023529015.1). Lineage (NCBI taxonomy): Eukaryota > Viridiplantae > Streptophyta > Magnoliopsida > Ranunculales > Papaveraceae > Papaver > Papaver nudicaule. The sequence continues at coordinate 7,931 of JAJJMA010294220.1, forward strand.
GACGAACTACCCCATCGTGAGGATGTCAGAATCCGTCGAATAAGTCGGTGCCTTCGGGATGCCTTCCCGAAGATAGCTTCTGTACCTTCGCATCCTTGTCTCCGAGCTACTTGTACAAGCCTTCTCTGCCGAGCTTTTATTCCGTAATATCTTCTTTGTTGTCTTCCACTCGGAGCTAAAATTTGTAATCAAATGGTGCTATCACATCACAATTTGGAGTCCAAAATGTAATGACTCGATGTGGATGTCAACTTTTCTTGTGCTACTTCTAGAATTCTCCCTGCCTCTGGCTCCTAAGGTAAGAGTCGAGAACAGGACCCATGGGAACCTCTATGAGCAAGGCAAAAAAAAATATATGCTCTTAAAATCTCATTGTTGACATTTTTAAACTTAATATTCGGGGTAAAAAATTGTTTTATGAGATTAACCATTGTGGTCACACTGAGCTTAAAATGTCTTTTTTACCTCAATGAAAAAACTGTTGTTTAAAGGACGTTCGCGACTTCTCATGAACGAAATCTTGTCCCTTTAAAATCTTAAACTCTGTGTCTGAACCTTATAAAAGGAAGAGTAGGAAGGGATTATTCAATCAGTCTAAAAGAAGGAATTCCTTTCTCCATAGAACCGAAAAACTGCAAGATGAATGACAATACATGGACCGTTGTTCTTCCTTCCTGTAAAAAGATTCGAATTGAATCTTTAGACATTGAATCTAGTATGACTCAAGCATTGTCTGCTCAATGCTCTATTCCATGTGCTTCTGAAGAACTGAGGAAGGCATATGATATGAAACTTGACGCTGTTCTTGAACACGTTGAGGTTTAAGCAAGGAGCTTATCAAACTCACCAAACTCATCACTGATCTCACCTCAAGAGTTGCTGCTATTGAACAAGACTGGACTACCTATGAAGAACCATAGAAGGAGGTAATTGAAGAATAATATTTTTCTTCTTTGCATTTGAAAAGACGAGGGTACCGAGTACACCACCAATTCATTTCTTTTGCGGAACAAAGTATATAGATTATTGCTTTCAGTAAATAACAGAACAATACACAAAAACAGAAATCACACGCACAAAAATTTTGTTAACGAGGAAACTACAAACTCGTAGAAAAACCCCGTGACCTCGTCCAGTTTGAATACTCTTAAGAATTAAGCCGCCAACACACCTACTGTCAGACTTCGGACTAGCTGGTGCAGACAATATGACCCTAATACGACTATTAGTCACAAAGATTTCCCCTCAGTATTCCTACGCCTCCAACCACAGCAAGGCGGTCACGCACACGTACTCCCCTACGCAAACAAACGCCCGTTACTGTCTTACGCAAGAGTTGCCTCACAGCCCGTCGCGAGGACTATCACTACCCGACCTCCAATCGGACGATTACAACCTTATGGACAACAACCAAATAGCGGCAGGTCAAATCGCTAGATGATATCCTTGGTAACTAACATATATTTCACCGAAGTCTTTTCACACCAAGAGCGAGGTTATTAAGTTTACTTAGGCAATAAACACCTCGAGATATCGATCAAGGTTTTAAAACCTAAACTCCCGAAATAGCAACCTTGTCGTCCCAGTTGGAATCAAGCAGATAGATGTAGCAAGTACGATATGATATGACCGTGAAGAACGATGTACCTGTAAAGAACAAATCCTATAACAACGATCTTGATTCCACTCAATATCTATATTTTAGGTACACAAACCGAAAGCGACTTGCTGACAAATCCAGGTTAATAGATAAAGAGTATGTTCTAATCACAACGATCTTGAGTGGCCTTATATCAGAAGAGAAAGACCTTAGAATAAACAAGATCGCAAGGTTTGATAGACGTGATATAACAGAACACAAGTACAATACAAAGAAGACTAGTAAACATAAACTAGTTTCCCGTAAGAGGTACTTCTAGGCTTCTCGATCCCTAGAGAAGACTTTCACGCAATTATATACCAAGAGCAAAAGCTCAAAGGTAACTGAAAAGAAAAGCGACTAACACAAGCTTACAATTCCGAAGAAGAGCTTGGCCAGAGGGATAAAGCTTTCAAGAGAGATACCACTCCCATCTTACTAATATTAAAGAAATACCCATTTTTCGTTCAACCCACGGATTTATCTAACATTCACTCTTAAGGGCTATTTAATTATTGGTACCCAACAAATGTCCAACAAATAGCGTTGGTACCCAATATTTGAAATATTAAGGGTTGGTACCTGGACCAAACAGTTGACTGTCAAGTTCTCTCTTTGACCAATATTTACTTTATTTTTTTTAATTATCCTTTATTTATTTTTGATTTTACATGTTTACCCCTCCATGAGAACTTATCTACTTTTTCTTCTTCATATGTTCTTCATTTAACACAACCAGTTCATCTCTGTTTCGTTAAATTCATACTTATCCCTTCCAAGCCAAACCAATTACTCATATTAACTCTCACTCACTATATTCACCAGTTTGCAACCCATTTCTCTTTCTCAAATTACTAATACATAAAATCAAAGCTCCTTTTATTCTTCAGATTCTAATTAACTTATACACAATCATCAAACTAGAAAAGCACGAACTAAATCATTGATAAAATGAAAAAAAAAATGCAACAGGGAAATCTCATACTGGTTTCTATGAATCTTGTTTATATTGACTAAGGCTTAACTTTGAAATGAGGCAAACTTAATTTCGGAAATTCCACAAAGCACATTTACATATTAATTCCGAAATTCCCCCTTTAGTCTCATAGCATTTAATGAGAACTAATACTCTAGCATTTTACATTTAAGAAAAATATATTCCATAAAGAAAATATATTTTCGAAAGATGTTTAGCCAAGAGCAATCAAAGCAAATAATATCTTAAGGTATATTTGGATATTTCTTTTAATTCGAAATATGGTGATTACCGAATATGATCCCTGGGAAAGATCTCAATTCGAAAACGTGTCCTTAGTTTCGAAAATCTCCTTAGATATTATTACTTCCAAATGTCGTCACCAGCTTTAATAATGTCGACATTACTTCCTTGGTATTGTTGGGCTAACCAGTCGAACCTAGGTGGAACTGGGATCTGGTCCAACGTGGTTCAACGTTCCGCATAAACGTATCATAACAAACGTGGACAAGCCTTGTGTGTTAAGCTTAAGTGAACACGTAGGTTTAGACATTCCGAATCACGCAAATAGATATACCATTGGAAGTAGTAACTATCAAAATGTTAAATCTCCTGAATTCTTGATTCCAATATTGATGTCACGTTAATGATATCCAAGAATCAAATCAAAAACATCAAATGAATAATCAAATGAATATTTGATCAAGTAGTAAAATCATACGAAGATTTGATCACGTACATTATTGATCCAAAATCATGTGTCTACTAACTAGAGCGACTAACCATATTTCAGTTGATGACTCAATTCCACTTAGTTGTACATTGAAGATGAACGAATTCAAACTTCAAACTGAGAATATCAAACTCATTAATTCGTTGAAGCACAAATCAAAAATGTAGAGCTTGAACTTCGAAGTTACGCATTCTGAGTCAACCATATTAAGGTTTCGAAACGTACATCTGTTTTGGCTGAAACCAAATTAAGGTTTCGGAACCTAAAGTTCATTATATGACCAGAAACATATTAAGGTTCCCAAATCAAGTTTCCACATAGCGAAACCTAAAGCTTGGTTTCGAAATCCAGATTATGTTTAACAAAACCTTGGTTAAGGTTTCGAAACAAGAAACACATATTAAATTCTCCACGAATGTTTGGTGTCGTACTTTAGAGTCCATGTGGTCGAGAACCGTTTCAGCATCACACTTTTGTAGCCTCGACGCACATGAATATATTTCCCGGTTCACATAAACCTTTAGGAAACCCCAAGGTCTTTTCGACCTTTTAGAACTCACATGGTTAAGACACATTGGCCTCGATTCTCAAGTCATTGTAAGCCAACAAACATAGTTACGAATCTGTGATATCTCATTGGTCAAAATTTTTAAGTTTCGGACTAATATCTTATGAATACGAAAAACCAGTTTTATGGTTTCGAAATCAACGTTTAGTTTTACCAAAAC
>JAJJMA010294232.1:0-10752 GCA_023529015.1 Papaver nudicaule
CAGTTTGTTGCTTTTGAATTTTTTCTTTTGAAGTGTGTTTTTATCTACCATTGCTTTTCTTTACTGGCTGTTATGGTTACTTGAAGTGCAACTTCGGGGCTTACTTCGATGTGGGAGATAGTGAACCAAGCTAGTGGGGGCGTACGGATCACCCCTCCCAAAGGCTTTAAGTTACTCGCACTGGTTTCAAGCAAAACACTGGCTATTGATAGCGGGAGCACCATCTTGCCTTTAACACATTAGGTAGGTACCGAAGATATTTGCTTATCCTCCTAGAGGGCATGGTGGCGCCCTGATAACCTTTAGCCTAAGTAAATGTAAGAGTTTTAAAATGGATGCCCCGTTTCTCGATAATAAAGTAACACGATGGGGGAGTGCCGGTCAAGGCTGGAGCTTAGACATGGCACTTTTCTCTTATCGCGGCCTAAAGTTCGACCCATTCGAATCTTTAACAGCCCCCCCTGAGGCTCAGTTTTTTAGAGGGGTCCCTCGGCTGCGTACGTCGCTGCTTGTTTCAAGAGCGAGGTAGCTGCCTCGGGGTTCCATCTTCCTCTATAGGTAGATGTTAATCCCATTTATCGTCCCCTCAACGCCCGAGAATGTGAAGTTCTCGTGATCATTTGGTAGTGGGTACGATTGTATCTTCGGCTTATGTAGCCTTGATTCAAGGTGCCCACCGCTAACGGGGTGTCTTGTGGGTAGAGGACTGCGCCATATAACTCGTAGGGCCCTTACGATTTATATGAGCATCAGCTCTGTGCCTGCTATGCGAGGTCTTTTTGTTTGTTGGCGTTTTTGCCTTGGCGTTTACAGCCTTTTTTGTTCGGTGGTGTTTTTTGCCTCGGCGTTTACAGCCTTTTTTGTTCGGTGGCGTTTTTTGCCTCGGCGTTTACAGCCTTTTTTGTTCGGTGGCGTTTTTTGCCTCGGCGTTTACAGCCTTTGACCAGATCATTCGTTTGGAGTTTGATTCGGCGTTCTCGCCGTGTAAAATTCTCTTTCATTTCTGGGATACTCGATACATTTTTATATATAATATTTCCTTATATATTTTGCGTTCCATGCATTGCCAAGCCCGAGGCCGTCTTTTTCGTCGATTAGTTTGTACGCTCCCTTTCCTGCCTTCTGCTTGATTTTGTACGGGCCTTCCCAAACTGGCTCTAGTTTTCCTGCATTTCCTTTTTGGTATGGCAGTATTTCTCGTAGTACAAGTTCGCCAGGCTGAAACTCTCTTTCGATTACCTTTTTGTTGTATCCTCGGGCTGCTCCTTTCTGGTAATTAATGATGTGCTGCTGCCTCCTCCCTTTCTTCTTCGAGGTCATCCGATTTTGCATATATTAAATCTGCCGACAGGTTCTGCTCCCACGCTTTGTACTTATCCGTTGGTATCATTATTTCTGTAGGCAATACTGCCTCAGTCCCATATGTTAGGTGAAAAGGAGTCATTCCCGTTGCTCGTCTTTGTGAGGTTCGGAATGCCCATAGTACGTTGTGCAGATGTTCGCACCACTGCTTTTTGTGGGGCAATACTCGTTTTTTCAAGTTGTCTCTTATTGTTTTGTTTGTTGCCTCTGCCTGGCCGTTACTTTGGGGATATATTGGCGTCGAGGTACCTAGTCTTACGTTGTATTGGTTTAGCAGTTCTTTAACTTCAGCGCTGAGGAATTCTTGGGCGTTATCCGAGACTATCTCTGCAGGTACTCCGAATCGACAGAATATGTTCTCCCAGAAGAAGGTAAATACTTCTCGTCTTGTGTGATTCTTTAGAGCTTTGGCTTCGATCCATTTGGAGAAGTAATCAGTTGCGACTATAATGTACCTTCTTTGTCCTGTTCCCGGAATGAATGGGCCGACGATGTCTACCCCCCATTTGGCAAAGGGCCATGGGCTTAATACCGAATTCAAATTTGTGGCTGGTGCATGGATTCGTTTAGCGAACCTTTGACATGGGTCACATTTTTGAGAGATGCTCTTTGCGTCGGCATGCATATATGGCCAATAGTATCCCTGAGCCTTGGTTCGTTGTGCCAGTGCTCTTGCACCACTGTGAGTCCCTGCTTCTCCACTATGCAGCTCTTTCATTAGTGCAATTCTATCTACTCGGTGTACACATCTTAATAGTGGTCCCAAGAATGATTGTCGGTGTAAGACCCCGTCTATGAGTCGGTAGTTAGCAGATCTGCTAGTTACCTTGTGTGCTTCCAGTGGATTGCTTGGTAATTCTCTGTTCTCCAAGTATTTCCTTATGGGTACTCTCCAGTCGTCGTACTCTTCTTGAATGGCCATCACTAGCTCTCCTTCTTCGGCTGCTATTGATGATTTCTTTATTCTTCTGATTTCGATGGAGATTATATTTTTATCTGTTACTTTGGAGGCGATGAATGCCAAAGCATCCGCGTGCCTATTGTCTTTTCTACAGATGTGTCGGATTTTGAGATGCAGAATTTTCGACATTAACCTTCTTGCTAATTTCTTATATTTGGACAGCGAATCGTTGGATTGGTAACTTCCATCCAATTGTCGTACCACTAGTTGTGAGTCCGTTGCTATTCGTGCTTCCTGAATTTCCATGCTAATCATGCGTTTTAAAGTATGGATCATTGCCTCATATTCAGTTTCATTGTTGGTTGCTTCGAACTCCAACCGAAGTGCGAAAACGGTGCGCTCTCCTTCGGGTGAGGTGAAGACTATGCCTACCCCTCAGCCATCGCTGTTTACCGAACCGTCAATGAAAATTTCCCATCTCCGAGGATGGCACTGTTCCAGCAGATCATCAGGCCCTTCGTCATCTTCGATCCCCAAAATCGGTTCTTCCTCATAATCTTCTTCTATTGGAAACTCGGCTAAGAAGTCTGCGATGATCTGCGATTTTAATGCCGTTCTAATTTCATATTCCACATCATATTGTCCAATTTGAGCGTTCCATCTTGCAATTCTTCCTGCTGCTTGGAGATTTTTCAGAATGGATTCAATTGGTGTTTTCGTCAGCACGATTACTTTGTGAGCCTGGAAGTATGTCCGAAGCTTTTGCGTTGCTACTACTAGCGCGAGAATTAGTTGCTCCAACTTGGTGTAGTTCTTCTCAGCTGGAAAAAGTGTCCTACTGATGTAGTATACTGGCTTCTCTTCTTCTTCAGTTGTTACTAGCACTGCACTAATGGCATCTTTATTCGCAGCTATATATAATTTCAAATTTTCGTCTTTCTCTGGGCGCTGCAGAGCTGGCAAGCTTGCTAAGTAAGTTTTGATCCCCTGAAATGCGGCCTCCCTTTCGTCCGTCCACACGAATTGCTCTCCCTTTTTTAGAATGCTAAAAAAGTCCTTACATCGGTCCGAAGACCGTGCAATAAATCTACTAAGAGCAGCCAATCTCCCGTTTAAAGCTTGCACCTCTTTTATGGTTGTTGGCGAGGGCATTTCTCGGATTGCTTGCACTTTTAGCGGGTCTGCTTCGATGCCTGTTTTTGTGACTATGTATCCCAAGAATTTCCCAGAGGTCACCCCGAAGATGCACTTTGCTGGGTTGATTTTCATGTTAATTTGTCGCATTTTTTCCAGTATTTCTCGCAGGTCTTTCACATGGGTGTCGGCTTTTTTGCTTTTGACTAGCATGTCGTCTACATAAGCTTCGACGGTCTTTTTTAACCAAGGACGAAAGATATTCTCCATGGCCTTTTGATAAGTGGCACCGGCGTTCTTTAACCCGAATGGCATTCTAGTGTAACAGTATAACCCGTTGGATGTTAAGAACGCCGTGTGTTTCTGATCTTCTTCTGCCAAAGGAATCTGGTTGTAACCAGAATAGCCATCCATGAAGCTTAACAGTTCGTGGCCGGCTGTTGCGTCCACCATTTGGTCTATGCTGGGTAGGGGATGTGGATCTTTGGGGCACGCCTTGTTTAAATTACTGAAGTCGATGCATATACGCACTCCTTTGTTTTTCTTCGGTACGATGACCATGTTTGAAATCCAATCCGCGTATTGTATTTTTTTGATAATTCCTGTGTCAATCATCTTATTTAACTCAGATTCGACCGCCGTCTGGTATACGTCTGCTAACTTTCGAGGTCTCTGCTTGAATGGCCGTACCGACGGGTTTATATCTAAGTGATGACATGCCAAGCCAGGATCTATTCCTGGCATTTCACTCATCTTCCAAGCGAAGACATCAGTATATTCCTTCAGCAAGTCCTCCAGTTCATCTCGCTGCTCCTTCGTCATCAATGTTCCAATCTTTACAATCTTCGGATCTTCGTTGGTTCCGATGTTTACATCCTCGGTAGGTTCTGTTGGGGTGAAATTCGGAGTGTCTTCATTCATGGCACTGGGGTCCTTCGGTGCTTCCTTCGTAATTACTTCTTTTTTGCCTTGTATTACCTGATTAATTTCCTCGCGAATCATTTTCTCTTTTTGTTGTCGGTACCTTTCTCTTCGGTTGCGCCGCGCATTTTTTCTTTGATCAATGTCTTTTTCGTGGCATGCTTTAGACTCCGAGCCCTCGCCTTTGATTTCTCCGACACCTTCGGGGGTTGGAAATCTGAGTTTCTGATGCAATGTAGAGGGCACTCCTAAGACCCCATGCAGCCATGGTCGTCCCAAGATTGTGTTGTATGGCGATTCTATGTCCAGAACACAGAATGTTGTTTTCAACTCCATCGATGCTACGTTCACCGGCAATGAGATGTCTCCCTTTGGTTTTGACGCTCTTCCATTAAATCCGTAGATGGTATAATCCGAGGGCACTAGTGGAATCACTACACCATATTTGGCGAATAGCAACACTGAGTAGCAACGGTAATGCTGCCGTTGCGGAATAACAACTCTTTTGGGCCGTTGCGAAATTCCGAAACAGAAGGTTTTCTGTTGCGAATTTCCGTTGCTATTTTTTTGCGCGTGCGAAGTAAGCGTGCGGGCAAAAACACCTCCCCACACTTTTTAGGATATTTATACCCAAACCAGCTATGCCTAGAGTATTTCCCCACCCCTAGCTATGAAGTGTGTGGGATGATTGTGTGCCATGGCTGCTTAGATAACCCTCACTCGATCTAACCTAAGTCCTCCTCAGCCTCAAACCCTTTCTCCTTCGTCTCTCTTTCTGCAGCTCAGTTCTTCGTCTCTCTCAAACCCTCCTTCGAAAACTTATGCCATGTCTACCATATTCAAAACCATTTGAAGATGTCTTTCGTTCATTCTTCCATCTAAACGATAGCTTTACTTTCAGCTTTTTTTCTCTCTGAGATACAGCATGAAGAGTTTTTTTTTTTTTTTAATTTCTGAATCGATCTGATGCATATTGGATCTATTTTCTGTATATATTCTCTTTTGGTTTACAGATCTGTTTGGTGAATTGGTTCGTAGATTATCAATAGATCTGGTTGGATTTGTTAATGGAATTTTTTGTATGAATAATGTGAATTGTAGATCTGGTCTATAAAGTGAAATTGAGTGATTACTGGATATGTTGGGATCTGTGGCGTGTGTTACTTTTATCGAATTTGTTTGTTCTTGGATTTAATGCTCTGCACTTTACTCAATTTCATTTTTTAGGATTTTTTTTTTTTTTTGTTCATGTTTTAGGGTTTAGCATTGTAAGTGGTGGTGGTGGTAGTGGGGTGATATATGTTGCTGTATTATTCCTGTGCAGAAAAGAGGGGAATATGAATCTTAATGCAATTCGTAGTGTCGTTGAGTTTTAGGTTCATTTGCTGAGTGATTGATTGTTGTACAGCCTGGTTTGAAGGGTTATGTTGCATAAGACTGATAGCTATTTCTTAAGGAAATGTATGTTTAGGTGCCAGTACCTGATCAATTATGTGTTTTTTTTCTGTCTTGTTCTTTAGCTGGGGTACAGTCGCTAGTGTTATTTGAGTAGGCAATAGCTTTATTTGCTGATAAAAAAAATCTGAAGTCAGTGTCTTTATTCGTCTTTGAAGAATTTGCTATTTGTGTGACTTCAATTGTTTTTACCTTTTGTTGTATATGACTGATTGTATAACCATGTGATATGCAGTAACGATCTTGCAAATCCTTTACTATGCTCGAAGTTTTTTTTAGTTTCTTAATGAGTATGTATATTGTAGTGTACTCTTAGGTTTACTGTTATATGGACTATATATCTGCAGCCATCACACTTTACCTTTCCTCTTTCGTATAATGTAGTGTACTCTTAGGTTTACTGTTATTTGGACTATATATCTGCAGCCATCACACTTTACCTTTCCTCTTTCGTAAAATGTGGATTGAGCATCTTTCATTTTTGTCCTCTGATAACCAGGATACCCGTAATCTTCGAAGGCTACCTAGCACATATTGCTGCTTGTCATTTGAAAGAGAAAGACCTTATTCACGTTGCTGGGCATTTAACTGGAGAATCACCAGAACTTTCTAAAGAACGCGGTCATTCCAGTATCCAGGTATTGTTTGCTGAACCAAAATGCATAAATAATTTTTTATCCATGAGTTCAATGGATCGCAAGTGACCTGAGTATCTGAACGACCGTCGTATGGTTGGATCATAGAGGCAGATTTACATGCATCAGTTTGCTACAATGAAATTAGTCGTAGAAGAATACTGTTCTTAAAATGATTGCTTCTTATTACAATTTTGATACAACTGGTTTTTGCTAGATAAATAGCTCAGAATTTTGTGAATGGAAAGTTGTGACAGATGTGATATCTATTATCTTTATGTGTTATAGGCATTGTCAATGCTGCAAAGAGAGAGAGGAATAAAGGTGCACGACAGCTCGATGCTCTTATGAAAGTGAGTTCTATCCTTGTTATGAAATTCATTAAATTAGCTGAATATAACTTCTCATGTTCGTGGATCTTACCTCCCTTTGCTCTGGTTTTTTAGGAATTGGGTGTTCCCTTGAGAGACTACTTAGACAAGTTTCCAAACAAAAAATATCTGCATCCTTATGAACGGTCTCTTATTGAGCTGACTCTGGGGGATGGAAACTATGAAGAGGTTTTTTTTTGATGATTCATGGTTACACATCTGAGAATGGAGTTTCCTCTGCACTCATTTTTCTATTCTTTTTAGTAAATCGGGATAGCCTTAGACGTGTGGTACTTTACAGAGCTCTCCATTATTGCACATCGCATGTTTTATCTATTTAAGCTATGCTGGAGACATTCTACATTATCTTGCTTATCTTTTTTTTAGATTTTTGGGCCTTTTGGCTTTTTAAGCTTGAACTGACTTGGGTCATGAGTTTTTGTGGGTCTGAATAAGCTTTCTGACAGGTACTAGGAAGGTTAAATGCTCTCAAAAAGAAGGTTAATTCTGTTGGTAAAGAGCATGCCTCTCTCTGCGGTAAGGTTAGAATTCTTCTGAGCATAAACTTTCAGACTGATATTTCTATTTTTTATATATATAATTTTTTGGGTTTCAGCTGAAAATTGAACATAACGTAGTTGTTCAAAGTGAATTCTTATTTTCTGACATGGTGATTAGTTCTGCTTTTAGTTTTGCCTTAAATAGGGTGTATCACCTGTGTAGGTGGTTAACTAAGCTGTCCATTCTATATCAGATGTCATGTTAAACATGAATACTAAATGCTAAGATTACTCGTGAAGATAACTCAATTTATCTAAGTTAGTTTATCCAGTGTTACAATGAACCGATTATCTTGAGGGGGCTCTCAAGAGTCATCCTTGGGAAGGAAAAAAGGTTAAACTGCACGTTATCTTAAAACTATTTTTCCATTTATTTTCAGTCTGTGTCAAAGCGTGAAGCAGAAGAGCGACTTGCTGAGGTCGGTGCTTTACTTAAAATTTAAGAACACTAGCCATGAATCTGCTGTTGTCATTTTTTTTTGTCTAACATAGACTGCAACCTGCATGGTTTTATCTACAGGGTATTAAGAGATTGGACATTTTTAAATCGGAAGGAAAAGCTGTAGATGATCTGCTAAACATTGCCAAGGTAATATGGGCTGCTTTTCTATTATGAAATAACCTTTAAGAAGAGGCCTTTGGATTTCTCATGTCTTATTGGCTTGGCTCTCATAATGATTATTGATTTCTCGCAAATATTTGGCCGCATATGTTAGCATGATTCTTTTTTTGGTTGCAGACGTTGCGTGCAATGCCTGTGGTTGATTTGAAGTCACCGACACTCTGTCTCGTGGGGGCCCCAAATGTGGGGAAGTCATCACTAGTTCGTATACTGTCATCAGGGAAGCCTGAGGTATCTGCAAATCATAAGCATCACATGAGTTCTGTATATGCGGGTTTATCATGGTTTCCTTTCTAAAAAACTTGAAATCCAGTCTCGTCATTATTTTTTTCTTCTGTTACGTTTTTGTTAAATCCATTTTTGCTCATTTCTGTTAATCCAGATAAATGTCTATGGATTTAGGTGCTGCAAATGGAATCTAATGTCTTGAATTACTTGAAGCTCGAAATGACAGCCCCAACGCCTAAATGTTTTCTTAGGTAAGAAAATTTCTCGAAAATTTGATACTTTCGTTACCGACTCTTTACTTACGGTATTTTTTTCTTACGGTCTCTGATGCTATATTATGTTGTATATTGTGTGGCCACATAATGCTACTTTAGGTCATTATACACATTATCAGCCTTCAGACTTGTGCGAGTGCGTCAAGACACTACATGGTCTTCTATGCAACAGTAATAGCAGCGGTTTGCCTGCTATTCGCGAGAAGTACAGTCAGCACAAGGTATGAGTATTACAGAACTAGGTTATACAAGTATTGATGTTGAAACTAGCTAGGTTTTATGTATTAGAGAACAAGAACATTGTTTTCAGTTATCTGGATGTATGCATTTTTTTAGTTTTTTTGGCGAAGTGTAAGAACTAGTTTTTAGTTTTTTTTGGCCAAGTGTAAGAACTAGTTTTTAGTTTTTTTGGCTAAGTGTAAGAACAAAGTACGAAATTTTTACAAGTGTATGAAATATTGATTTTTGGCCAAGTGTCCTAAAAGACTTTCTATTGACCATGACCAAAGAGACCGGCCTGTTGACCAGGTCAAAGATTGGCCGAACTGACCAGATCTGACCAGGTCAAAGTCAAGCTTGGTCTTCTTTGACCTGGTCATTTTTTTTTGACTGGTAAAAATTTAGAAACGGCAATGGGCCGTTGCTGGTCAAAATATTCGAAACGGACGATCGGCCGTTGCTGATTAAAATTTGAAACGGATACAAGGCCGTTGCGGGAAAAATTAAGCAACGGAAAAATGTCCGTTGCGGGCAAAATCTAGCAACGGCTGAACTGGTCCGTTGCTAGATCCCTAACCGAGAGACGCAACGGCAACATTACCGTTGCTAAAATTCGTCACACCATGAATCGCAACGGCCGGCCCCCGTTACTAACACTTTTAGCAACAGATGAGCACCGTTGCTACCCCCAAATATGGTGTAGTGAATATTCTGGAAATATTCCCTGTAAGCCATTCCGAATAATACATCTACCAACTACCTGGGTCTACCAAAATTCTTGGTACTGTTTTCTTATTTATGCTCACTGTTATCACCAAAGGATTATTACTTGGGCCATCTTTCGGGAAGGTCTGCTGCCGAATAAGTTATTGGTTTTAACTGCCATGGCTCGAATTTCCTTGCTTCGGTAACAATCATTATTTCTCTCCCATCTTTGTCTCTTTTGTGAATTCTTCCCCCAATACTGTTGCTTCTTGAGCTGAAGCTTTCCCTTGTATGAATCATCGAATTGCAATGAGCGATTTGCGCTGGTACTTCGTTCTGCGATTTCATGCCGATGACTTGTTCCGAAAATCCTACTTCCTGCCTCGGCGCCTGGTCCGATTTCGAAGCCATTCTGGTTATGACCTATCAGAAAACAAAAAACCCGTGAGGTCCAAGGCGGCTAGCGCAGTGTACTATGTCGGCCATGTAAATCTATACACTGCAACGGTTTTATCTGGCGAATTTTAAAGTAGGTCGTATTTGCCCTTTTCAGATGTATTCTTAACTGCATGTTTTATTTTTTAGCCAAAATCATCTTTCTCAATGGTTTCTTTTATTGAAATTTATTTCCAAATATAGTAGGAATTTTGAAAATCCTAAAATTAATTTTCATACGGCTATTTTTCATAAACGTTTTTCTCAGGGTTAGACTTCATTGTTAAGCGTTCAAAACAAGAACCAACTACCCCTTTTAAAATTGGCTTCATCACACCAAGGTCTTGAAATTCTTAATGGATAATCTTACCATCTGATGCTGTGCTCAGAAACTCATAAACATACTACAACCTTTAAGGTTCTTTAGATGCTTATGGTACAGGAGCTTCTTTTTTGATAAACAAGTGTAAGGGTAGAAAATACCTATCCCATATAAAAGCATCCTAGATAAGATGTTATCCAAATGAAGTTCAGCCGAGATGTCCTGGATCAGCGAGTAAAAGGGTCAGCGAGCGATATGAGAAGCAGCGAGTAAAGAATCAACGAGTAAGATACCAGCGAGTGAAAGACCTGTCGCCAATTGTTAGGTGATAGTTAGGTGATATTTAGGTGAGCATTTAAGAGAAGTCAGAACGGATATATTGTCAGGTTGACTGGTTGACTCAGTGGAGGATGCGTCATCAACCTTATCTCCAAGAAGGTTCTCTCGTCTATGTTTACTAAGCATGAAATGAGCTCGCCGAAATATATGTGTCGGCGAGTCATGACAAATAGTGTCAGTCTAACTTTGTTCGTATTAGCTGTTTACCACTATGTAAAAGGTCTATAAATAGCCAACTAACCTACAGAGAAAGGGGTTGGACACATTT
>JAJJMA010294243.1:15006-34232 GCA_023529015.1 Papaver nudicaule
ATGGCTTAAAACCCACCCATTAATTATATATTCCTACTGGAGTATCACAATAATTCGAGAATCTTCGCCGAAGCATCAAACCTGTCGATGTTTCTCATATTATTCCTAGTGGTGTATCAGAACAAGTCAGACACCTTCGGTGAAACTTCTCAAAAGTTATGTTTGAGATATATTACACGTAAAGAAAACTGTATGACAGGCAATTGTAGGTGTTTTGTCAGGGTAATTTTGTTTAACTAGGAACAAACGTATTATGATTTTATTTTTGTGTCTCGGGGCTTAAAAACCACCCACATTTTATATATTTCTACTAAAGTATATAAGAATAAGTCGAGAATCTTCGCCAAAGTACCAAACCTGACGATGTTTCTCATATTATTCCTACTGGAATATCAGCATCAGTCGAGAACCTTCGCCGAAAGACCAAAAATTACGATGTTTCTCCAATTATATTCATACTGGAGTATCAGAATAAGTCAGACAATTAGGTGAAACTTCTCAAAAAGTTATGTTTGAGATATATTACACGTAAAGAAAACTGTATGATAAGCAATTGTAGGTGTTTTGTCAGGTAATTTTGTTTAACTAGGAAAAAATGTATTATGATTTTATTTTTGTGTCCTAAGACCCAAAAAACCCACCCACATTTTATATATTTCTACTAAAGTATATAAGTTAAGAATAAGTCGAGAATCTTCGTTGAAGCACCAAACCTGACGATGCTACCGGGATATCATAATCAGTCGAGAATCTTCGTCGAAAGACCAAAAATAACGATGTTTCTCCTATTATATTCATACTGGAGTATCAGAATAAGTCACACACCTTTGGTGAAACTTCTCAAAAAGTAATGTTTGAGATATATTACACGTAAAGAAAACTATATGACAAGCAATTGTAGGTGTTTTGTCAGGGTAATTTTGTTTAAATAGGAAAAAATGTAATATGATTTTAATTGTGTCCCAGGGCCTAAAACCCACCCACATTTTATATATTTCTACTGAAATA
Organism: Papaver nudicaule; assembly: GCA_023529015.1. NCBI lineage: Eukaryota > Viridiplantae > Streptophyta > Magnoliopsida > Ranunculales > Papaveraceae > Papaver > Papaver nudicaule. The sequence goes on from JAJJMA010294243.1 coordinate 16,015, forward strand.
TCAGAATAAGTCGAGAATCTTCGCCGAAGCACTAAATCTGACGATGTTTCTCATATTATTCCTACTGGAATATCATAATCAGTTGAGAATCTTCACTGAAAGACCAAAAATGACGATGTTTCTCATATTATATTCATACTGGAGTATCAGAACAAGTCAGACACCTTCGGTGAAACTTCTCAAAAAGTTATGTTTGAGATATTACATGTAAAGAAAACTTTATGACAAGCAATTGTAGGTGTTTTGTTAGGGTAATTTTATTTAACTAGGAAAAAACGTATATATGATTTTTTTTGTGTCCCAGGGCTTAAAAGCCACCCACATTTTATATATTTCTACTGAAGTATATAAGAATAAGTCGAGAATCTTCGCCGAAGCACCAAACCTGATGATGTTTCTCATATTATTCATACTGGAATATCAGAATCAGTCGAGAATCTTCGCCGAAAGACCAAAAATGTTGATGTTTCTCCTATTATATTCATACTGGAGTATCAGAATAAGTCAAACACACCGGTGAAACTTCTCAAAAAGGTATGTTTTAGATATATTACACGTAAAGAAAAATGTATGACGAACAAATACATGTGTTTTGTCAGGGTGATTTTGTTTAACTAGCAAAAACGTATTATAATCTTATTTTGGTGTCCCATGGCCTAATACCACCCACTTATTTTATACTCCTACTGGAGTAATAATTCGAGAATCTTCGTCGAAGTACAAAACCTTACGATGTTTCTCATAGTATTCCTACTGGAGTGTCAGAATATGTCAAGAATCTTCGCCGAAGCACCAAAAATGACGATGTTTCTCCTATTATATTCATACTGGAGTATCATAATAAGGCGGACACCTTCGGTGAAACTTCTCGAAAAGTTATATTTGAGATATATTAAACGTAAATAAAAAATGTAGGACAAGCAATTGTAAGTGTTTTGTCAAGGAAATTTTGCTTAACTAGTAAAAAACGTCTTTGGAGAAAGATTCTCACACTTTCTCTTTCTCTCTCCCCCCTCCCTTCTCCAAAAACCAGAGAAATTTTTCATTTTCTTCTTCCTTTGTTCAGATCTAGTCCCTAAAGGACTAGATCTGAGCAAAGATTTTTTAATTTTGCAGTTAGTATGTTGTTTTCAATAATATATTTGCTATTAGAGCGATTTATCTTCGCTATTAGGGCGATTAGTTTCTTCGCTATTAGGGCGATTTTTTCTGCAATATTTCTATTGCTTTTATTTTTCTTTTTTGATGTTCGATCTATAGGTTTATCAAGTACAATGGCGATCTCCAGATATCAGATTCTTTAAATCGCCGGTCAAGATGTTAGGCAAAATACTCCTGTTTCCATGGAGCAAATCTTAATGAAGAAGAAGAAAAACAATCAAATGGTCGGGTTATCATCCATTGAAGACCATCCTCTCTCCGATTTAATCGGTCTTATCATGCTTGTCTTAGGTAGTTCTATCGATTTTTCTTCTCTTTTCCTTGTCGGATCTCTCGATTATGTACTACAACAAGTATGTTGTTATTGTTATTTTATAATTCTTGATGTACTTGATCTCTATGTAACCTTGATTTGACATTATTAATGGAAAATGAAGGTTTTTATCAAGAAAAAAAAAAACGTCTTTGTATTTTATTTTGGTGTCCCATGGCCTAAAACCCACCCACTTATTATATATTTCTATTGGAGTATCGGGATAATTCGAGAATCTTCGCCGAAGCACCAAACCTGACGATGTTTCTCATATTATTCCTACTTGAGTATGAATCAGTCGAGAATCTTCGCCGAAGCACCGAAAATGATGATGTTTCTCCTATTACATTCATATTGGAGTATCAGAATAAGTCGGACACCTTCGGTGAAACTTCTCAAAAAGTTATGTTTGAGGTATATTAAACGTAAATAAAAAATGAATGACAAGCAATTGTAGGTGTTTTAACTGGGTAATTTTGTTTTACTATCAAAAAACATCTTATGATTTTCTTTTGGTGTGTCGCATGGCCTAAAACCTACCCACTTACTATATATTCTTCCAGAGTACTAGAATAATATGACCAACATCGTTAGGTATCGTGCTCCGGAGAATATTCCAGACTTATTTGAATACTCCGGTAGAAATAATGTGAGAATATCGTTAACTTTCGTGCATCGGTGAAGATTCTCAACTTCTTGGAATAGTCCTATAGGAATCATATGAAAATCGTCGTTAGGTTTCGTGCTCCAGTGAAAATTCTCAACTTCTTGGAATACTCCAGTACGATGCAAATTTGCAACCTCGTCTGTTTTCGTGGTTCAGTCACGATTCCCAATCTATTGGAATACTTTAGTAGGAATAAAATGAGGAACAACGTCACGTTTCCTGTTGCGTTGAAGATTGTCAGGTTTCGTGATACGGTGAAGATTCTTAAGTTATTGGAATATTCCATTAGGAATACAGTAATTAGTTTTTTGGGAAAATAAAATGTTGTTTAAACAAATGCTGATTTCTTTTTTTGGATAGTCGAATATTATCATCTACGAATTTATCCTTATGAGGTTCCATTTCTCTCTTCCCTTGTAGGACAAGTAAGGAAAAACATGAAAAAATTGGGGTCGTGCTATCACGCGAACGCGTGCGTGATAGCGCCCACGCACACGCACCCCCTCGCCGTTGGATGCAGATCCAACGGCGACCTCTTTTTCTCTCTTTTCTTTCTCTTTTTCTTTTTCTCTCTTTTCTTTCTCTCTCGGTCGTTGGATCTGCATCCAACGGCGATGGGGGGTGCGTGTGCGTGGGTTCTTCCACGCACGCGTTCGCGTGATAGCCTAACTCAAAAAATTGCTCAAGTCGAATATATTTTTTTGCAGTTACTCGTAACGGTAACATTGTCATTAAGGAAGTACAAAATAAATTTCATAACGACTGTTGCTCATAAGGGTAATATAATATTATCATTAAAGAAGTATTGGTTTTGTATCATGGTATTTTCTTCATTAAATGACTGATAATGAAAACAATTTTTTTATCACTAACACAATTATACAATGTGGTACACATAATAATTTGAACTTGTATAAACCAATCGTATACATGTGCATGGCTTGATGCATCTTGCTAAACAACCTACATAAGATTTTGCAGGTACTTTTATGCCAAACCAACCATCTAGAATATTTTTTTTTTCTGGTTTGTTGATATTTGTTTTTGATGCCAAACCAACCATCTAGATTATTTTATTTTTTTTCCAGTTTCTAGATTTTCTGATTTCAAGTTTCCATTAAGAACAGTATGAATGATTTCTAGTCTTCTTCATCTTTAAGGGTTTCATTCTATCCCTAGAAAAACAGTAACCAGATCTCATGCACCAATAGCAAGACACAAGATGGCAGATAAGTTCAGCAAACACTTAAGTCAAAGTAACGGCAAGAGGAAGCTCTTCATGGACTGCAACAACCACAATAGTGACATAGAAAGATTTGAAGATTTCCAGTTATCCTAATAAGAAACTTGATAAACTCAAACACACAAGAAAAACGGTCACACCGCAAGGTCCACAATGTTAAGCTTCTCGAAGCCTGGAGCCATGCTTAAAATCTTTTTCCCATGATCTGATAAGGAGCACAATTGCGATGACTGCAACAAAGATTCAAGAATTAAGATAAAAGAGACAAACTACATGTGGCTCTTACCATTATATTGCAAAATATTCGCCTCGCCAACATCCTCCGCTGCAGGTTGATCGACTTTAGAGATATCTTATCCATCGGTAGCATCATTTGTGAGTGGCACATCCCTACTCATTTTATCCTCAGTTCATTGTGAAAATCATCTTTATGTTTGGAAACTAAACCCCTCGAACAATCAATTTGAACATGAGATGATGACCATGGGGTTTGATTTCCATCACAACTTCTACACTGCCTCTACTTGATTTCCCCTTGTATCATAGGATTTGCTACCTACGGATGAGAATTAGATCTTAGCTACTAGATGAGAATGAAATACAAGATAGAATTACCAGTTTTGGAGCAAGGCCCTCTCGTTTCTATAATAAAATTAGCACAACATTTTCAACCATCATGTTCCGCATTGAATAACCAAGGTTGTATCAACATCAGAAAACAAGGTCGGAATCGACCAAATCATTGGCCCAAAACAATTTAGTAATGACCAGAAAAGAAATATGAAAAGGGTTACTTTCTCTCCATAAAAAAACTGTAACAAGATCTCATGCAGCAGTAGCAAGACACAAGATTGAAGATAAGTACACCAAACACTTACGTCAACGTAGAAAAAGAGGCAGCTCTTCAGGGACTGCAACGACCATAAGAGTGACTTAGAACATTCAGAAGGTTATTAGTTATGCAATTAAGAAACTTGAGAAATTAAAACAAGGAAAAAAGTGCACACACTGCGAGGTCTTCAACTTGATAAACTAAAACACAGAAGAAAAGAAACATCATCATCAATGAATACAAATTTTGACATATACCTTGAATGGCGAAAATAGAAGCTTCTACAAGCCTGAAGCCAATGCTTAAAATCTTCTTCCCATGATCTGATGGATGACCCATACCTGCATTTTTCATCGTATTTTGACATCACAATCAGCCATAGTATCATAGACAGTTCAATCGAGTTCAATATTTCCTGCAACTTTTACTACTTTTAGGACTCACCAGAGCAGCCACACACCTGATCCTTTAATTGGTTGTACCACCACATCTTTATCAACCTTACACAAGGGACCAAAGTAATCTTTATTAGGAACTTTGACAGTTCAACAAGTTCAAGTAGAAAGACAATGATTTGCTAACATAAGTTTTGAATCGACCATTCAATAGAATTAAATATAAAGAACGCAATTAGAATGACTGCCACAAAGATGAAAAGAAAAAGTTAAAAATTAAAGAGACAAACAACATATGGCTCTTACCTTGTCCGCATCATGCTACAAAATCTTCCCCACCAAACAAGATTTAGCATTTATCTGGTTAAGAAGACAACTTCTCCTCAATTCCGACTCGCAACTGAAACCGAAAACAAAAGTTTTAGACACTAAATAACTGCATATAAAAAGAACAACGGCCACAAACAGAGGAGGATACAACGAAAGCTCGATTTGTACTAGTACTTTGTCATAAACTGCTCCGGACATGTTCAGGCCAATTGGCCAAACATATCTAGACTGATTTATGTTGCTAACAAAAGGTTAGACAATTGAGATGAAGCAATATCAGAGGGTATCCGATATGTACCGATAATCATATACACTCTCCCTTCTGGTACCAACGCAGACCAGAAAAAGGTTAATATAAAGAAGAAGAAAAAAAAGCCACTTGGGCTTAGACTCGCCAGTGAGTATAGCTTCATTCACAAAAGTGCATCTTAAACTGATTTGCACAACATAAAGCACCTGGCACTTAGAAAGTGAAAGCTGAGATATCTCATACATCAGATAAAACCAGGAATTCCCATTGCATTAAGCAAGCTCCAGGATAGTCTATCTATGCATCTAACACAACAGGCTTCGCTATATCAAGATACGATGACCTGCCATCATAAACATGACAAATAAGAAGACATGCCAACTTTATTCCAACCAATAGGCAGTAAAACCACTCTACTTGCATGAAAAAGTTCTACATCATGCAAATTCAAGCTTCTATAGCAGAAAACTAAAATGTCAATAAAATGATAAACAACTTACCAGCACTGCCATGAACAAGAATCTTTGTTGATTCTTGAATCCGAGAAGCAAGGGTATTGCTACCTCTTGGGATCACAAGAACAGTTACATCGTCAAGCTGCAATACCCAAGCGAAGGTAAGAACCAATAAATTGATGAGACAGAAAAAAAATATTGTAAGAACGGCAAGAATAATATTGTATGTGTGCATTTTCATCTTAACATGGCAACCATAATAAGATGGAATAGGTTAACATGATGTCGTAAACTACTTGAAAAGATGCAAATCATCAGTACAAACTGAATATCAAGTTCCGCACCAATGTGTGTGATAAGGAGCATCCTAAATCCTAAAACATACCTATATAATGAAGAATGACAATTTTGGACCTATCAATGTATGCTCATGATCCATGGGCAAGCAATTGACACTGTGATGCAAACCAGATTGTAATAAATGGTGGAACATAAAAGAATATTTGATCTAAATATACCCTAAGCTAAACAAGATTAAACGCTCATTGCCTCATTCTACTCTTCATGATTCCCACACAAAGCAGTCTGGGATATCTGCAAACAACTATCACTGTAATTAGTCCCGGAAATAAGTTATACAAGCAAGAGTAAAGAAAATATCACGATGTCTAATACTATGGAAATTGATTCAAGCAACCAAGTTTATCAAAGTATTTCTGAATTGATAATTCTATAATTTTAAGCAACCTGCTAAGCAATCCCTGAAATCTTGAACTTCTTAACAATAAAAGGATCTAAATAATTAGGGCCTCCTATACTACACTATCAGAACATCCATCTTGGTTAAAATGACATACTTGAAGGGAAGGTGTGTGACATACTTGCAAATACGTACTTCTCACAAACAATCTTGCACAATGATACATCTGAAAGCAACAATCTAGGACTAGAATACATACTTATTAACTCTATCCATCTATTTCCTGTGAGCGTAAGATAATTATTCTAACATAAAGCAGGATAGATAAGACAGCAGTAACATCATTCACTAGAACCATTTTCCATCAACAACATCGAAATCATAAACCTTACAAAGAGAACTACCAGACGCAACTCCAAAACTCTATTTTATATCTAATCAAAAGTGGGTATCTCGGAACAAAGGATCTGTATACTTTGACATATACTAGGGAAAAAAGTATGTACACACTCCTTCACCAAAACTCTAGATTCAAGGTATGTAGACTTCAAGCATCATATACCCAGTAATAGCAATATCAACCAAGGTGAAAATATCAACCTGCACTGCCACTTCAAATGAGAGACAAAAGAGTTTCAGCTGCAGTTTCAGTTACATCAACACAAGTAACAAAAAAAAAATTACAGAACATTCTCATTGTCATCATCACCTTCAACTCAACCTGCAATTCCATACATATTCGTCATGATCAATTTCTGATCTGGATGCTTCTCAAAGTCTTCCCATTACCAGTCATGGCGCTGATCTTTTTCTGTAGAAACATAAGAAGATTCAGTTAGGGAACAAACAAGATCAACAAATAATGAAAGTTATTGGAAGAAAAAAAAAATAGAGAGACGATTTTTTTTCTTCTAACCTTCCAACTGTAAAACTTCAGAGACCTATTTGTCCGATCTCTCAAACATCAAACCAGTGCATCAAACTTCTGGTTTGAACTGAGGCTACGAACTTGGCAACCTCGATACCTGCCGAGTCAGAAAATGTTAACATATAAATCATAGGAAACAGAAGAAAACCTACATGAACACCAAAGCATATGATTACAGATGCATGTTTTGTAGCGTACTAAGGCAAGGAGTTGAAATAGCCAACCTTTTTGGACAGGAAATGTGTAAGTTGGAGCCATAATAAGCATCTCGAAGTTTAACAAGGGAAAGATTTGGCAGATAGCTTTCCCTTGCAAAATCGTAATTAAAATAGTGTTGGTGCTGCATCTTTAATTTCATGTACTCCATCTAGCATATCAGAAGTCCACAGAGTGAGGTTATCCTGGAAAGCTGCATTATCAAAGTACTGTCCTTGTAGGATTCCTCCCCTAGAGTGAAGTTCAGCAACTCTCATCGAATGCCTGTTATGTGAGAGCACAAGCACGGTCAGAAGAATTCAAGATCTCATAATATATGAAACACAAGAAGCTAGAGAGAAAGAGTACTACTACACAAGACTTGTTAATAGCATGATAACTAGGGAATAAAAGATGCATTTAATTAGAAAATAAGAGATGCATTTAGTTAGGAAATAAAAGATACATTTGAAACAAAACAGTAACGTTGGCTCCTACCTAAGTATTGTCCACATAATATGCAATATAAGGTTATGCGCCAAGACAATACACTTAGAAAGAGAAAATGAGATATATTTAGAGAGGGGTAAAGAGCACCTGCACACCATCCATGCTGCAGTTGTGTTGCTTCTAAACCTTGTCCTGCAATTGTGATGCTTTACCGAGAATTGGATATTTCCTAAGCCGCAACAACGCATTCATTTCAAGTTAATACCTGATTTAAGGCCACTCAGAAGTATCACTATTAAAGATCAAAATCACTACTGTCTATAATGAGCTGGTTTCCAAAAGAAACGTTAGCGAAGGATAAGTAGCAGACCAGAAATACTTCCTTTTAAATCTTTGTCTGCCAGTTCTTCCTCTGTATAATCTTGAGCTCATCAACACCTGAAAAATCTAATACCATATGTCAAAAGATAAACAATGCTAGTATAGATAATACCTTCAGAAATTTAAGAAAACTCTAGGCAATTTAAGAGTTCTCGCAACGTAAGATATTCAATAATGTTTGACTAAATTAAGATAGATAGATTTTCCTCAAATAAATGGAATGTATTTACCCATGATTCTGCATTCACATAAAACAAAAGAAAAACACCATTAGATTTGAAAGTCAATTCTAGTGCTGGTCTTAGTAAATCATCTCTGAACAATAACAATCAAAAGAGTACTGTCCTTAAGATTCTTAGGATATAAACCCAAAATCAGTTCACATACGTATAAATCAACTCTTAGAAAAATAAAACCCAACAACCCACACATCGAATAGCCCAGTAGTTCTGCATACCGCGAACCTAAGTTTCACCTATTCTTTTTTTTCCATGAAAGAGTAGACTTAAAAGGCAATCAAACGCTAGCATGATCATAGGAGAAGATGACAATTTCATATCAAAAGAGTACTGTCCTTGAGATTCTTAGGAAATAAACCCAAAATCAGTTCACATACGTATAATCAACTCTTAGAAAAATAAACCCCAGCAACCCACACATCAAACAGCCCAGTAGTTCAGCATACTTCGAACCTAAGGTTCACCTATTATTTTCTTCTTTTTTTCCCACGAAAAAGTAGTCTTAAAAGTCAATCAAACTCTAGCATGATCATAGGAGAAGATGACAATAACAATCAAAAGAGTACCGTCCTTGAACCATAAAGCTTAAGATTTTAAATTACTCAGGAATTGCATGAACCCAAAAACCTTGAGAAATAAAGCAACCAAAATCCAAGTGCAAGTAAGAACCCCTCCCCCACATTATTAGCTAAACCATGGCCTAAGTTCAAAACAGCAACTCTTAGATGTTGGCATGCACTGAATTTCATTCATCCAGTGGTCATGTAATCCTAGTACAACCATTTCACATCGCATTCGGATATGATTTCTGTCGTCAACACCTAAACAATAAAAACAAGATCCAATCACAAGTCAATATACAAAAACCAAAAGACCTTTTGTGACTTAAGGGTTCCCATGAAAACAACACATAAAACAGAACCAGTTGGACCAACCAACCTGGTAGAGCGCCAATTAGCTTTTTGTGGGTAAGATGGTCTTTGTCTGCCTCATCTGTAAAAGAAACAAAATGATTACTTTGCAAACGAAACAAATATATTGTTTCATAATCCTACTGATTTTGCCGACTACCAACAAAATTAGACATCGCAGGATGCACAACAATATCAAATCCAAGACACAGACATACGGTGAAATAAAAGTAAAACTACTCTTGAGAATGATATACATGAATCCATTAACATACAGAAACAACTACAGATTCATACTCATCGTCATAGTTCAATAACAAGCTTTATAATTTTTCAAGACCCATTAAAAATCAACCCTTAAGCAGCATAGATATGCCTTTCAAATCCCAAAAAACCTAATCAATTAACCACAAAACAGAAACCCAGACATCTAAAATAGATGAAGATTGAGTAGTTTTTCCACCGCATCAAATCAGACCTGAGTAGTTTCTCCAGCGGGAATTACTTTCTCCTGATCCACCAACTAATAAATACAAAAAAAAATATATATCAGATAAACCCACTTGATGATTTAATTTATTAGTATTAGTTTACAAATCTGATCAATTTCAACCTTCATGAATCCCAGTCACTACTTGATTCCCAGTCCGTCAATAACTGCAAAATCCCCAATACAACAAAATCAATTCAATTTCTTCAGCTAAGAACAAATCCAATAAAATTAAATAAATATACATAGAAGATGAAGTAACAGAGAAAGTAAGAATAACCCAGGAAATAAAAATCAAACCTCAAGTCTTGTGTTCTTCTGAAGCCTGAGCCCTAGATCGAATCGGTGGATGAAAAAAATTGGGTATAATAAGATTTAGATACTCAGAAAGTGCAAGAAGGGGGTGGCGGTGGTGGTTGTTTTAAGGAGAAGAAGATGGAAGAAGAAGAAGAAGAAGTGTAGTGAGACTGAGAACAGTCTCTGCAGACGAAGAAGAAGAAAGAGGCGGTGACAAAATGATAATGTCTATGTGTCTTACATTTCGGGTATATATTAGACAGATCGACGGCTATGATTTTTTTATCAAAAAAATTCCCTTGCTAATGTACAACACTAGGGTATGACCCGTGCCGTGACGGCACGGGTTTTCTGAGTTTGCCAATGTGAAAACGTTATAACAAAATCCCGACATGCCTAACCCATGTACAACCCAAAAACATGATCTTTATGTTTTTTCTAATTGTTACAGTTTATTCGATTACAGAAAATATTGGCATCGTTTTGTGTGAGTGTCGAAAAAAATTCCTGAATGTCAAGCAATTATGTGTTTCTGTTATATTAGGTCCTTTTTTATTTTCATATTTCTATTAAATTTGCCAAAACATTGTACTGTGACATTGTCACACCTTAAGTAGTAGATTTCTCACAAAACTTTGAGATCTTATAAAAAATTTTAAACACATTAAAAAAATTCAAACAAATGCATTAAATTATTCAAAGAAGCTTCATGTTTCATAAGAAGAAATTAATTTAGATAAAAAGTTTAAATAAAAAAAACCATAAAATTCAAAAAAAGTTAAACCATAAGAAGAAATTTAGATAAAAAAAAACATAAGAAGCTTCATGTTTTATTCCTCGTCCTACTCATATTGGTGTTGTTCACCATTGATTAGTTTCATTCTTTGTCAGATGGAGAATAAATGTAATTAATCCGTCCCATGAATTCTTCCTCCATTTGTTGCACAATTGTTGTGCGTCTGTGCCGCATATGAATCGTTGACTGCAATCGCGACTTATCACGTTCCATTTCCTCTGCATTTTTTCGGTCGATCCTCAAACGCATTCTCTAGTTTTTCTCACCAAACTTCAAAAGATCCACATTTGTATGATATATGTAACGTGGTTTTTCCTTCAATGTACTTCTTTTGGGCATTGAGATTTTTTTTCTTCTCGATTACAGTCGTTGCAAACGCTCACGTTCATCATCCTCCGCCTCGATTAGTTTGGATATTATTTTTTCATCTTTCGACGTCGACTTTCCCAGGGGATATGTTCGTTCCTGAGAAGAACCATCATTTCTGCCTCATCTCGGTGGACGCTTTCCAAGTGCGACAAAATTTTGGACCTCATTTTTCATTAATCGGGCGCTACGTATCATATCGAAATCACTCTTTCATTATGCTAAGCTAATTTATTTCCCTTTGTTGTGGAGAGACTCTGAACTTCTTGTGGCCGTTTGTTTTTCCTACTCACACATACATAAAAACGGTTTTGTCATTGAATAATAATTTTAAATACATGATTCTTAAAACATATAATCAAAACCCATTTCGATTATCTGTCCAATCATTTATGGTACAAAATTTAAAAATGACAGTGTAAATCACCATTTTTTTGTTTTTTGTAAAAGCTTACACTACTATATTAATTATCACTACAATGGGAAAATTTATCTCCTTTGGTATTAGAATCGAGTTTCTCTTGCTATTGTATCTCTTATAGCAGGAACACTCTACTTATAGTGTCCCTTTGATTTTTATTGTATGCATTAATTTTTTTTCCATAATATTTAAGTTCCATAGCTTAATCGGTGTCTTGTTTTAACCCTCATTTTCTTCCCTGATCTCGGCCGCAAACGCTGTCTTGGTATCTAATTCCTTCATTGCCCAACGTGTTGGTTATCGCCTATACTTGTTTTTGGAGCAAAAAAAAACTTAAAATACCGTTTATCGAATAAATGTTTTGTTATCTTCAAGTGAATCAATTGGCCATCATATTACATAGTAACATAGAAACATACCCTTCGTAAATCTGTCACCAAGAGTAGAGCCACATCGTTAAACATATAATTTAGGTGGATAAAAGTATAATACAAAAAAGTATAATACAAAGAGACGTAGACAAAATACTACCCAATCTCCCTTGGGAAACCATTGTCAATGTTCTTTCAAAAAAAACATAAAATTAATTTACCGATAAAAAAAAAAATGTTCTTTCAAAAAAAAGAAAAAACAATTCTCAATGTGTACGATCTCCATTTGTTAGCCTTCCTAACTCCTTTCAATTGAGCACTCCTCGTTTGCTTCTCCATCATTTTCTTGAATCTGTCTTTCTAGTCGATCAGTAAATTACCATCCATGATGAAACTTTCAACCCAATTATACAATCGTAAAAATGTCTAAATTGAAAGCCATGAAGTAATTATCACCTTGTAGATTGATGGATGAAAACGCATTGTTGTGCCGATTTTTGAGAAAATGAGTCTAACTTTTAGACTTGATGTTTTGGTGATAGCATTCACTGACATCTTGGTGTTAAAAGAAGTCAGGCACGTATTCTTCAAATCGATCAATTCCCTATGAGAGAGAACATTCGGTATGTTATTGTCTTTGACATGGACAAACCCAATAAATATTTCACATGATAAATAAAGAGATTTGAATTTACTCATATGAGATATATACCTCGCTCTATTTATCCTTATGTGTCAGTTTTCCAATAGTGTTTGGCCCCGATGTCATGTGTCGGTTAACATCGTCGCCTTCTCTCACTCTATGCAGATTTATTTGTCTTGTATATTCCAGCAGGGACTGGTGTGTTCAGGAGATCCGCATCATTAGCTTTCTTTTTAATTTCTCGGCAGCAATCCACGTTTATAATACGGTTTAGGTTGTAATCAAGTGACGAAATGAGTATTTCAAAATCCGTATACCATACCGATGGGTCGAAAACATCAAAGTTTCCTCCTTGCATAGTCACAGAGCTTTATTTCTAGGCCATGTCGTTCAAATGTTTTGGATTGTGTTAGATGAGTACAAAGTCAATTAGTATTTATTATTGTGCGGTCACCACTACCCTATCAGAGACCCATCAAACTGAAAGGCAAAAGATTTCGGACAACCAATATGTGACTTTTATACACAAATGAAATGATGTTGGGTATTTGTTCGTCTAACCGTGGGACCATCCTGACAGATCGGTCATCAAATCCCATTTGTATGGCAGTATCAATTGAAGCCACCGTTAGATCATTCCTGCTTGAGAGATTGTTGGAATGCAATAGATGCGGTCCATATTGACTTTTCTTTTTCCCTTTCATGATGTTATTCTCTAGCGGCCATTTCAAATAACAAAGCAGACTGTTCATAACAAAGACAGACCCAATCGGGTAAAATCATTGCAACTCAGATTTTCCTAAAACCATTGTTGTATAAGATGTTAACATCTACATGAGCTAGATAATAGACCTGTGTGAAGTAAGATGTACGGGCAATGCTTTTGAGATTGGTAGTAGATAACTTAACTAAAGGGTAAAACTGATATAGTGAAGTGAATTGTGCCCAAACTTCTTATTTTTCCCGAAGTGGTGAATGTATTGAAATACTGTGTGTAAATGCAATTACAGGTTACAGTAATAATTATACAGAGAAAATGAGTTCCACAATTTCATTTTATAAGAATTAAGTTTTCATATACCTCTATGCCCAATCTTGGAAACACGTTTGAACAACTCATTCAAATTATGTCTTTAGTAGTATTTCAATCCTTGTAGGTCTGACTTAACAAATTGATATGAATCATGGATATTCTATAAAACCTCGATAGCTCTGTTTTTGATCATATAATAGTTCTTTGTTCAGTAAAAATCTACAGCCAAGAGACACGATCCTAAGTAATGTTTAGCTACAAAAAGATGGACATTTAGCACATTTGCAGTCCACCGATAGCTTAGTTACATCAAATGAAAATACAAAATGATACCGAAAAAGAGCCAATCAAGAATGTATGGCTGAAGGCAGTCATGTTCATATGGACTTTAAGAAATAGCACGTAATAAATAAAGTCCATATGGATTCGTTGTTGGAACATTGAATACCAATACCAATACAAAATATTTTCACATTGCCTTGCATAATAAATCCAAGACAGTGAAACATCCAACAATTATGTCCACAATAGTTCCCACCAATTTCTGATTATACTGACTTTAGCATCTCCAGGCGAGCAACCCATGTTCCACCAAGCACCAACTGCCAACTACCATAGAAATATACCGGCACCACATTATTAGATCCCAGTAACTACGGTTATCCACTCCCTCGTAATTGGTCTTCAACATCAGCCCCTCTCCATTGTCATTTGCCAAAAGCTTCAGTTTATCCTGTGATCCGGTCCTCCCAAGTGATGAGAAATTTTCTCAAAAACAGAAGATGAACCTGGTGAAATCAATAAAAAGACAACTGCGAGGAAGTAAAATGGTAAAAGGTAAAAGGCATTATCTGTAGAATAGCCATGCCATGGTTTAGCAAATTACTTATGCTGCGTGTACAACTAAGCACCTCCTAACTCCAACTTCAAATAAGAACAGGAAAAGTGGACTCAAATCTGAAAGATGAATGCACGGGTCTCTAAAGGTCTTTTACACAAATTTATCTTAAAGTACAAACACAAAAATTCATTAACACTTACAGAATGTAAGCATGCAAGAATCACCTGGTATGATTGATCCGTCATCCAAAAACCACTGAATATATTTTAGATGCCGGAAAAATGACCTGGTATGATTGATCCCCATTTGGTAGAGAGAAGCTGAGAGTTATCGGTATCCATAATATGGATGGGTGCTCTGCCTTTCTTATTCGAAACTGTAATAGGGCGTGGTGATCTAAGATATGAGCACCTGAATACGATATTATTGTCAAAGTGTTGTCTCAAATTCAAGCATAGCAACAATGACAGGGAATAAATTTAAGCAGAGAGTAATCAACTGAGACCAAGGGGATCAGTCCAACCAAGAAAATTAGAGTTGACAGGATTTAAACAGAAAATGTTAACGTGAAATATTCTACCACCACACATCACGGGATTTTGTTGCGTAAAATGGTAAGTAGTTGTTATACGATATCCAATGGAGCAAAAATGTAAAACAGGTAAGTACTAACCTTTGCCGCCGTTCAAAGAATTCCGGTATATATATCTATGTTGTGGTAACAGGATGATTTTCCCTGAATTTGCGGTAAGCATGGTCAGTAAATTTATTCATGTCCCTGGCATACAACACAAAGTCATTACACCGATTCCATCATATTTCACCGATCGGCATTGCTCCTTGTTAATTTTCATTGCATATGTTAGCCGTATAGGGAACTGTCTTTGCGAAATTCTAACAATGAGATCTGGTTGTCACATAAGCTTTAACCTTATCTGGTCAAAACAAACAAAGATTCCAACTCATAATGGCTCCCCAGTCATGCCCAACTACAAACACCTGCAATGCAACAAAAAAAAAATCAGTTTTTTCTTCCAAATTAATCAAAAAATCAAAACTTTCTTCAAAATAATCTTCATATAACAGATATAATGACTTAAACAAAGCATTTTTCGCCTCGGGCATGTCAAATTTGAGAAGCAACATTCTGGTAGTAGCAATAAAACAATAGGAAACACATCCAATGCCTGCTAACCTCCCAAATCCCAACTGCTACTTGTATCACAGGTTCAATGAGACCATTTACTCGGAAGATTTAAAATACTACTACTTGCACATTCATATTGCCGTGTAGCATTTCCTGCGATAGCATTTCCATTGTAGTGACTAAACTGCACCTACATAGGCAATCATACAGAGCCATTATATACTCTCATGAGAAACAACTAACATTCCCCCAAGACCCCAACACTAACTGGCAGCAAATTGTCATCGTCATTTACCTCAACCACGTCGTCCACTATCAACACTTCCGCATCCATTATCTGTGTATATACCACCGCCTTGATAGTTGATACCCTCGACTAACTGGATATCCACGGGACCACAGCAACCATGATACCCACCTCCGTCGTCATTTGTAACGTTGTAGTCCATTTTTTCTCACCTGTCTCTGCTGCAATACATGACAACATCTTATTAATTCTAATCGTATTTATGAAAATTGCTTAGACTGTAAAAGCAAAGGCAGCTGAGATAAAGCACAAAATCTTATTAGACTCTTCTAATACTGTCTTAAAAAGTGCAACTCATTGATAAGCTGGATATAAAGATTTTTACCCTGCGTGATAGGAGATATTAAGAAACTGCTTAGTAATCCACCAATCGGTGAAAATAACAGCAATGGAAAAATATAATAAGAGCACAAAAATACTGTAAAAATTCTACTATTAAGACCTAATGAAGTAGACATCTAGGCGTAGCTTCAGGAAGAAAAAAAAACTGTATGGTAGACTATTCTGTATCATGTAGACTCATGGAGTAGGAACATTTCTCGTTGCGCCTATTCTCATTGACTATGATCGAACCCACATCTACATGGTCGTGAACCATGTGCTCTACCAATTGAGCAAAGACAACATGTAATATTGGTATATTGTATCGAGCAAACGAAGGAGAATACTCATTTTTACTCAACTATTTCTGCAATAAAACATTCTCTCACTATTATAATGATCATGTAATGTAATTGATGGAGTCACAAAGAAAACTTAATTCATTAACTAATCATTAGAGAAATCTTTCACTTATTCCAGCTGAAGAGACATAATGTTATTTGTATCCATTACCATAGAAACTGAGTTGATGGCACCAACTCAGACCATGAATAGCCAAACTGTAACCAAACCCCCACCACTAAAGAGATGAGTCGTAAGCTTGTTTTCAAATCCATCCCATTGTTTAACAAAGACAGCTCAATTATCAACTTATTACTTACACCAGTTGGACTCCTTCCCCCAATTTGGGTTTGAATTATCTGTTTGAGGAGTCACGGATTGAATAATCAATGGGAATAGCAATGTTATCTAGTTAACAATTACAGATTGTATAATAAGCTACACCAAAAGAAATCACAGATTGGGTACTTAAGTGTTGATTGAGATGATTTACCTGTTTAGGAACCCTTTTCTTTTCTCAATACGCTTGATACAGAATACAATCTGCAACCATAAGAAATCAAGAAAACTAATTCGAGAAAAAAAATGATTCAAAGTAACAATAAGAGATCAAACAACAACCTTATGCCAAACACGCTAAGAACAACAACTTACCGAGGATTCACCGTTGAGAGAGAAGCGTGAGAGAGAGAAACGAAGGCTTGGGTATTTGTAGAGCCGAAGGCTTAGGGGTTTTTTTCAATCTGTAACGTCTGGAAAATCGAGGAAGATATGGAAGAGATTAACAACGATAAAGAAGACGTCAATTAGATTTCCATTTTTGGCTATCTTGTTGTTGTTTTTTTTTTTTTTGGGTAACGTCTTCAATTGATTAGCCTGTAAGGGTTTGAATGTGAAAATAATGGTGGTGTTAACTACGGAGAAGAAGAAAAGGAAGAGAAGGCTTATTTTTGGAAAGAATACATCACCAGACGTTGGATGAGGGCATAAAAGGGGCATAAAAGGGGGGAGTATTTTCAACCGCGATTTGTCTCTGCTCTTTCTAGAGGAGTTTAGAGCAATGAGAGCCCTTGATTGTCAAAAAAAATTAATTTATGGCCGTTGGATGGGAAAAACACCACTGTCTTTTGTAAGATAGATGGGCAACAACACGTTCACTACTGGTCTACTAGTCTATACAGGTACCTACAAAAGATTTTTTAAACAAAAATTTACGACATGTGCGAAAGCACGTTCACTATTAGTCTAATAGTCTAATACAAGTACCTACACAAGATTTTGTAGGTAAAAATTTTCACATGTGCGAAAGCACGTTCAATTCAATTGATCATCATTCCAAAATCTACTGGATCAAGCTTAAACACAATAAAAAATTAATAAAAGAACCTAATAG
>JAJJMA010294244.1:0-13388 GCA_023529015.1 Papaver nudicaule
GTGTTTTATTAATTTACCTGATTCCAATCCCAAATAAATCAAACATATCAAAGCAAAACTTTATTCAACCAAAACAAAACAGTAGGAAAGCACACTAATCAAAACTTTAAAAATCATTGCGATTTCTTAAAACGTCAAAATCGAATCATTTATGAAATACTCTTTCTTGAAAACAAAACTTTTTCGTAACCAGCAAGTCCATACACACAGTCCGAGTAAATCGGAACCGTGCTCTGATACCAACTGTAACGACCCGTCCCTCCACCGATATTGTCCCCACTTAACCACTGCGGTCATCCGGCAGTGTGAGGTTTTCCACGGGCACGGCTGCGGTCATCCAACAGCAGCTTCCCGGGAGGTCACCCATCCCTGGACTACTCCCGACCGAGCACGCTTAAATGCAGAGTTTTTTGCCAACTGCTGAGTTAATTATGCTTGAAAAGGCCTCAGTGTTATGAAAGGAGAATTCATTACTTATATTCCATCGTTCGGCCAACCACTGCCGAATCGGGGTATTATAAATACTGAAAAACCTAATCCTAACATCGATACCCCAACCTCAAAATCTACAAGAGCAATAGGCTCCGACAACAATCACCCACCATCAGCCAACCCCCAAACAAACGACAGGGAAGGCAAGAACCTGCTGGCGACTCTAAGTATGGAAGATGTGTCCCGACGAAAAGACACCCTTGCCAACCAACAGATGAACATCGGTGTCGCCTTAATGGAGATCGTAATATATCTCAAAGCCCTTGCAGAAAAGTTGCCAAACGCTCCTGCCGTCCCAGCAGTAGAAAGAATCATCGTACGAACAAAGGATGAATCGTTTTATGCTACAGTTTATGACCCTGAAGGCTCACTACAAAAACGACAGGAGAAGGCTGGGATCCAACGTCACCAAACCCCTGCTCTGTTAAACGAGAAGCTCCCGTGGGACTATACTGCCTCCTCCTTCCCAGCATACGATGGAACTGGTAACGCCCGTGAGCACGTTTCGCTCTTCATAGAATCCCTGAAGGGGTGTGGATACAGTCACACCTTAAGGCTCAACGAATTTTCGAAATCTCTCGTCGGAGAAGCCTACCAATGGTATACTCATCTCATGCCAAGATCCACTAGTACCTGGAGCGAATTGGTGAACGCCTTCTTCAAAGAATACCTCCTCAGAAAAGTCACACTTTCCGATCTGTGCAATATGCGTCAGAAAACTGGTGAATGCCCAGACAATTATGTAGAGAGATTCATGGAACAAGCGCTCGGTTGTTGCACCCCAGATCTAACGGAGCCACAGTTGGTGGAAGTCTGCACCAGTACCATGTCCACCATCTACCGAGATCTCGTGGACCTTCAATTTCAGACTCTTTTTGAACTTCAGGAAGCGGCAGCACGATCACTCACGATAATACCTACTTTGAAGGAGAAGACTCGATGCCTGAAGTATGAAAGATTTCATGAGGATAACCAAGCCCTTATACCTAGAAGCTCGTTCTCGATGGATGATAGCAATAAGAAGAGGAAAGCAGAAGAACGCCTTTCTGAACACAGAGTGCAGGACCCAACTTCAACAACCTTGATGGTAAAATTGACACAGAAGCCGGAGGAAAGCTCACGAAAACAACAAGAAGGGATCAATCTTCTGAGAGACATATCGGCAAGAGAGGTAAGGGAGCTGCTGGACTCGTAGATTCGAGACAAGTTGATAGAATTACCCCGGACTCGGAAACCTCCTACCCACGAAGAGATGATGCACCCCCAATACTGTCACTATCACAGGAGGGTCAGTCACGCCACAACTCAATGCAATAGCTTCAAACGTGTCCTCAGAGACCGCATCCTCGACACTGCACCACATCCTGACGAGTTGCACAGCGGGCCCCACTACATTAAGACTCTTACCGTTCACAAAGAGCCACAACTCAAATATGCCATTAAAAGTCGATTTGGATAGACTACTCCAAATCTTAGAGGAAGAGACGACGCTAGCTGTTCACCAGCACCGATCACTAGAGGATCCCTCTTCCTAAGAGGGGACCATCAACGCCACCGAGTGCTGAGGCTCAGAAAATTCTCGAAGCCTCACATTGGCAGAGCCTACAACAACCTTTCCCAGCATTGATCTTCCACGACTACACCAGCACTACTGGAGAGGTCCAAACCCCTAAGAAGCGAAGAGGCTCGTAATGCCGACGGTGACAGCCGCCTGATCTGCAAGACATACAACAACAACCTACCATCCATGAGTGCCATCAGCGAAGGGAGTAAGAGGAAGAGTCCAGCTACAGAGGTGACAACATGGGTCGAAGCAGATTACATAGGCTACGACGCCCCGAGTCACAACGCCACAACTGAACCTACACTACTACGGAGTAGCGAACCCTTAAGGAGCGAAGTGGCCCGTAGTACCCGTGACGACAAATGATTTATTAACAAATACTAGAGAGACGGAGAACCCCATCATCACCACCAGGAAGATGACGACAAGACATGGGGACTCCCAAAAATACCACTACAGCCAGAAGAAAAGGCGCACCTCTGCTTCGTCCACACCAACCTTCTGGAGACCCTCTCCCATGGGATGCTCCTCACTGGAAAAAGTTCAGAATTCAAACTTTATATCAACGGGATGGTTACTGAGCTCTATTGCGACGCCCTCAAACATGCTAAGGGCTCTACAAGGCTGAAAAACAATCGACCCCAACCGTCCTTGTCTTGCTAGAGAAAGATCCAAGCAGTTAAGGATTGAAGTATCTCGTGATAACAAGAGACGCGTTAGCAAGCCGGACAACAGGGAATCGACACAATATAACTCAAAAGTCCGAATAAGAACGTGACTCAAGCACAAGATGCGGATCTGCAACAACAACCGCGTAGTGTACGAGGACCGAAGCCTATACAGGATTCCCAGACCCATCATCTTCGAAGAAATACTATTAGACGTCTGAACAAGAATGGAACAACCAGATTACCTCGATTCTATGATTCTCAACAAATAAA
Source organism: Papaver nudicaule (assembly GCA_023529015.1). Classification (NCBI taxonomy): domain Eukaryota; kingdom Viridiplantae; phylum Streptophyta; class Magnoliopsida; order Ranunculales; family Papaveraceae; genus Papaver; species Papaver nudicaule. Next base: position 2,998 of record JAJJMA010294244.1, read on the forward strand.
GAGAATGCTCTGCCTACTCGAGTCTTTACCATCTCCGAAAGGCCAATACACGAGAATGTTGAAGGAGGCTGGCGAGCAACACGTTTCTGCACGAGGGAAGTTGAGCCCATCGAAAGACGTCAATAAGATAGAACAGAACATGGCTTGGGACTCCTCACCACAACCGTTCTTTACTGTACCGAAAACCGTTAGGAGTGCTAACTGCCACTACCCAATCAATGGTGAAACTTCGTCAAAGGAAACATACAACAGATGCGCCCCTGTCTCTACCAAAGCGTTTCATCATCATGGAAGGACCTGCTCGAGCTGTCCATGAAGCAAGGGACTATCCGCTACAGATCCTTCGAAGGAAGGAAGATCTAAGAACTCCAATCAACACCGACATCACTACCAACGCCTCTACGGAAACCTGAAAGCCGCCAGGGATTCCTTGTCACAAGAGTTTTTCAAATAAGCAGAAATAAGCTTACCACTTCCACATCGAGATCGTGTACACGCCTACCGAAACCTTTGAAGAACCTCCGTACGCCATGATTCATATCTTTGAATAACCTTCCCTGTAACAGCGCCACCGAGTCTTCATCTTTCGATCAAGCTAGCAGTATCATGGTCGTGGCGCTCCTCTCAGCTATCACTAGCAACGAGTACCCAACATCCTTCGGTGGCAACCCAAATCCAAAAAGATGACAGAGTGGAGTGTTCCGAGCACAAGGCCTTCAAAATATATTCCAATAGATGGAGAATGGGAAAGACTTCCTACGTAACATCTGTTCACTCAAGATTCTACCACAACATGCTAGAAGGATCAATCATCACTACGAAATCATAGTTAAAGCTTCTGGAGCAAGCGGTGTGCGAGCAAGAATCTTGATACGGGGATTAAAGAATGTCCCCCCAGCCTTCATTAACTCTTCGAATCAACGCCATTACCTTCACCTCAACGCTAGTTACCAATCAAAGACTATAAACCATCTTGTGGAGGTGTTATTTTATTTTGTATCTCCATGGAGCAAACCTACTCTGCAGACAAACAAAGGCGTGCTCACGACTACATACCAAGTTCGATGTACAACGACCTTCACGAAAACGAGCAACGTGGAAGATTGGTAAAAGATCTGAAGGTGATTTTTAGACACCATCTTCCTACAGGTGTATACTGTTATCTGTAAAGATTTCGTGGTGATCCAGTTCGTGGATCAAGAGATATGGCGCAAACATTGCAGTACACACCGAAGTAAGTGAACAGAACGTACATACGAAGCCAAAACAGTTGCTGCGGAAATATCGTGAGGAATTCTTGGGTAAAATTTATTCACAAACTCCGTTTTAATGTCTACGACCATGTGGTTTGAGAAATATGGCTTGAACATTGAGGAAAAGAAAAGCTGTCAGAATTTCCTACGCCAGCAACTTTTGTTTCGAAGAAACAACCGGTTTCAGAAATCCATAAGGGATTTTGGAACGATTTTCGGACACAATATTTCTATGTATGTCACCCAACACATACTACAATTTCATACTAATCCAGCAAGGGGATTGGGAGATACGACACAAACACTACAGCACACACGAGACGCGCAGTCAAGGATTATGTGCAAGACCACATCAAATACTGCGGAAAATCTACGAGGAGCCTCGAAGGGATTTTTGGACACAATATTCTCCTGGATGTTAACTACTTTTTGTAAACATTTCGTGGCGATACAATCAACGAGCTAGGAGATATGGCACAAAAACCAGGGAACATGCAAGACGCGAACTGTCATAATTTACAATGAAATACTTCTAGAACTTTACTACTCAGTAAAGACGGCGAGGTAAACATCTTCATCAAGTAGTTCGCTTATGTTAACTCCAACATCCTCTCCAACGACTGGGGACTTGGCACAACCATCATAATTTTGAAGAATTTTCTATGAGGGGATACCGAGAGTATGGGACCTCCACAATGAAACACACTAAGAGGATATATATAAGACGGGAAAGCACATGTTCTACACAAAAATTTGAGACGTTCATATCTACACCAAGGACAAGAACACAATCTATATCCTTGGTGTCTCTCTACCGATTGTTGCTGCCAGCTACCACTAGATTGGACATAGTTTCGTAAAGCATCAGTGTTCCACCTCACTCAACACCATGCTTCTTTCTCACTGGAGGGTACGCCACCCAAGCTTGCACCAAAGGCACTGCTCAGAAAATTAGCTAATTGCAGAAACACTCGCCAAGTGGAGACGATCAAGGAGAAACAAGGACCTGATCAGGACAACGAAGAAGGAGGAGAAGTTCTCTGCTAAAACGGGTAAAACCTCTCCTTTCTTTTTATTTTCCTGGCTAAGACCTAACCTAAATATGTATTCACATACATAAAACTGGGAATCCCGCTAAGTGTAGTATGTCCTTCCCTAGAAAAGCCACGGCGCCACGGAAGCTTGTGGCGCCACAAAGGTTGTAGCCCATGGCACCACACACACACACAAAAAAAAAAAAAAAAAAAAAAAAACAAAAGAGAAGCGCGGGTTGGTCGTGGCCACCATGGCGCCACGGCCATGAACCTCCATCCCGCTATCCTACTTGATCACGATGCCATAGCCATAACGCCATGGTCGGGGCCCTTGAATTTTCGTACTTGGCCATGGTAGTGTCCCCACCATGGCACCACCCGTCTTATCTCACCCTAAAGGAAAAAAAAAATCTTTTTAGCCAACTACACTGTATGCCAACAGAAACCTATTTTAATCCTGCCTCGTGGTGATTTGCATTAGGGTTTAAATTATTTATGAATCTCTGCTAGTGTTGGCATTATGAAAACCTAAAATTGGTAGAACTGCTCTCACCATCCGGTGCTTAGTATGAAACATTAATGTTCCACACTAACCAGGGGACTTAATGTAGATGGTGAAAAATGGAGAAGGGATAAAATCGTAAAACCTCCTTCTGTTATGCCTTGCCAAGAGGCGATTGCCTACTCAGGTAGATCTCTATAGCTGTACGAGTTCCCTCTTATAGCTTTCGAGAGGAGAGAATGATATCGTAGTGCGATTGCCTATTTAGGCACATCTTTATAGCTCATAATACAGCATGTTCTGCAAGCTGGATATACTCTCTATGAGTTCTCTCTTATAACTTCCGGTGGAGAGAATAACATCATAGTGCAGTGTTAAATAACCCCACTAGCTCATAAACCCATCAATTTACTTCATGTCGACATCGCCTCGAATTCCTCGACATCAGAATTAAATTGCTTACCGGTATATGGCGGAGAGTTAACTGAGACGCATCCTCATGGATTTCCTCTTAAAATACGACTCGATACGTGAGTCTCAATGAATACCTCAGAAACTTTGCGGCTCTAGGCCTGTCCAGAGCTCTCTGAGAAGCATACCACAGCCTAAAAACACTTATGAAGGCCACAATCTAAACACAGAATGGCCTAATATACCATGGATAAGCATGCCATGACCTAAAATACGCCGCAGCCCAAGTGCACAAGCATGCCATAGTCGAAGTGGCGTGGCCTAAATGCGCCACAAAAGAATTGTCCTTGGCCAAAAGGCCAAGGCCGTGGCCTCGAAACCGTGGCGCCATACTCATGGCGCCACAAGAAATTGGCCAAGGCCGTAGCTCCAAAGCTATGGCGCCATGAATCATGGCGCCACAAAGGTTGGCCTTGGCCAGTGGCCAAGGCCGTGGCATATGAAAAACTGGCCTTGGCCGCGGCCATAACTGCAATAGTTATGGCGCCATGAACTATGGCGCCACAAAATCTGACCTTGGCCCATGGCTAAGGTTGTAGCCACACGGCCATGGGGCCATGAATTACTAGCCTTGGCCAATGGCCAAGGCTGCTGCTATACAGTCACCACGCATGCTTCTAGCGCCACAGTCACATTGGCCATGGAGCCATAGCCTTACAACGTTGTTTAACTCAACACAATCCTGCAATATCTGCATACTACACGAGATATCAAAACATCACACGGGGGGATAACTTTAGGGGTATTGTTCTGGCGGTCTGCGGCAGTTAGAAATAAACTGATAGAGATGATGGACAGTTACGAGAAAGTGGTGCTGAGTGGACACGTTTTACACAACTCTAGCAGTTACAGAGCACAACTCACGTTCTCCACTCCTCCACTCTTCCACGGTTTCCATCTTCTCTGCCGAGAGATCAGAGTGAGTTCAACACTATAAATAGAGGCTTCCTCTATCTTCCAAGGCAGAACAGTCAGAACATTCAGAACACTTGAATATACCAGAGCCTCAGAGCAAACACCTGAGCAAATCAACACACTTCTAGCCTTGGAGATCTCCAGTCACCCTCACGACGGAGATCTTGAACTCTCACACCCAGAAACACACATTCCCAACCTGATCTCAAGTTTCTTTCATTGTTTCCCTCCCCAGACCAACCTCATCCTTTCTGTGACCGAAGCAGGACGTGAACGACCATTGACTTGGTTTAGGCTCGTCTTGTTCGATTTTTATCTCGAGCACCACAAAAGTACCCAGAGACGGTACATATGTTTTTCAGGTAAAAACAACGGCTTAGACATAACAAGAAGTGACCTTGTTGCCAAGCTAAAAATCTTCGATCATGAGCAAAGTAACCATAAAAACATCGGTTTTAGAGCTACTGATAAAACAAGGAAACTTGTAAGCGAAGAGTGTACGATTCATTGGTCACTCGCCAGTTTAGAGATCTTCTAAAGAAGAGAGGTAAACGATTCATTAAGAAAGCCCCACCATCACCTTCTAAGCCTCATGACAGATTCCCTCCTAAAGAAGGGAACAGAAGGGGAGATGATGATGATATGCCAAAATGTTATAAAAGCAAAGGATTTGGCCACTTGGCTGAAGAATGTCCCAATCTGAGGAAATATACCGGAGGGAAAGCCTTTGCTGCTACACTTGATGATTCATCTGATACTTACAATTCAGATGATGAAGAAAGTGAAACTGCTTTCATTGCAGAGTGTGTCAATTATGATAATACGGGTGATTCCAAATCAAAATTTGAAACATGTCCCATCCCCATGGATACGACTTCAAGTGACACATCCTGCAAAGAAACAATCATTCTTGTTAAGCACAAACAACGTCTTGTTAAATGCAACTATTGTGCTAAAAAGGGACATGATTACAAGCAGTGTCATGTATACAGACGTAAAGTCAAGTATGTTAAGCAACTATAGAGGAAAGCTGCTAAACTCATGAATGTTATTCGAATCTTTGAAGCTGCCAATGACATGGATGCAAATAAGGATCGAAAACAATCAACCTCCTTAAGGGCAACACAAGGAGTTGGAAAATTCAAAAGACTCATAACTAAGAACGACAAACTTAGTTCAGAGAGAGATTCAGTACCTCACAAAGAGCATAACCATGCTCTACCCTCCTCGCACTAACTGCAAGAAGGGTAGGCATCTCATTCATTTTCCCTTGGAATGAGGTGTCATAGTGTGGTCGGGCAAATGTCTTAGAGTCTTTTTCATTTTCTGTATCAGTGTGTAAGTAATTGATAACCCTCAATTAACACCTTTTTTCACCGTCACTGGACAAAAGTGTAATGTTGAGCCAAGCTCCATGGAACTTATGATCATCAATGATCAAATTGTCTAAACGAAAGGTTAAAATTGTTACTTGGTATCTCTGAAAGTGAGACACATCAATGAAAGAACAAAATACACGTGTACAACGGTTCCCGAACCATTACGCTTTCTCCGTACGATATTAGGGTAGATCTATATCGTATCTGGTAGTTGAGAGAATCCTTATCTCTTCAAAAATTCTTGAAGAACTTTTTATAAAGAAATCAGAAGTCAATTCTTATTTCATTATAAACTTTTCAACATGGTAAAACTCCTTGCAATTACTTCTCCAAGCAAGGATCCGATGTCAACTAACAAAGATACCATGAAACCAAATGATCCTTTGAAAGCTTCCAAAAGCAAATGAAAGAAACCCTAGTTCAAGAAGAAGATGAAGAAATCTAAATCTGACAAGGATGAAAAACCTTCTCAGAAGAATCAAAGGATTGCATCCATTCTCAAAGAATGCAGAGAAACAAAAGGAGAAGTAAGATCTCTTGGGGAAGTGTTTCTAAACACTCTGGTCGTTCAACAAGCTCTTGTGAAACAACAAGAAGAGCTTATGAAAGAAGTGCATAAGGCACTTGTAAGTGAGCCTAAGGAATTCGATCTGGATATTCCTATGCCTATGAATGAAGAACAAGACATTGAGGAAATCAATAACTTCGTCATGACTTCTTTCAAATAGATTAGTTGATTCCTTGTGAGAACTTGTTCTTACTTTTGCCTAAGGAATAAAAACTATATATAAAAGTAGTTTGCCTTTTCATGCCTTTTAGAGTTTTTCAGCATGTACTACTTTATTTCATTAATAAAAGTTCTTTTTAGATGATTATTAATGATGTTTGCAATACTTGATTTGTCTACCTCAATCTTATTGCTATGCCTAAGGAATTCGATCTGGATATTCCTATGCCTATGAATGAAGAACAAGACATTGAGGAAATCAATAACTTCGTCATGACTTCTTTCAAACAGATTAGTTGATTCCTTGTGAGAACTTGTTCTTACTTTTGCCTAAGGAATATAAACTATATCTAAAAGTAGTTTGCCTTTTCATGCCTTTTAGAGTTTTTCCAGCATGTACTACTTTATTTCATTAATAAAAGTTCTTTTTAGATGATTATTAATGATGTTTGCAATACTTGATTTGTCTACCTCAATCTTATTGCAACACATAGCTCTTTCCATTACCTCGGTAGTGATGCAAAGTTATGTCTATTACAAAAGTTAAGCTTTTTCTCATGATCAAGAAACTTTTGATTGTATGATTTTTAGGGTTTTCACAAACTCGGAATCATATACTCTTTTCCAAAAATATGGCTAAGGGAAAGAGATTATCAACAAAGGTATATTGGATAACATTAAATTGTTTTGTCCATGTTAGGCTTTGTAAGTTGTTCTTTAATGAATAACACCACATGGGGGAGAGTTCTTAACTGAGCTTGCGCTTTATAGCAAAACTTTTTGGGGAGCGTGGATGTGGAATATTAGGAGAAAAGTGTGTCTATATTTATCCAAAGATGAATCAACTGAGAGATCATCGTCCTGATTTCCTAGTTATGTCATCTTAAACTTGGTATGCGAGTACTTAGCTTAACATATTCCAGAGGTTTATGAAACCCTAGTCTCAAACTACTTTGTCATATTTTTGTGACAAATAGGGGGGGAATACATATGGTTCTTGTTCTTGTGGTTCATAACCATAGGGGGAGAACATCATGTGCTTACTTGTTGTACTTTTTCAAAGTATCAAGTAAGGGGGAGTAATTAAAGTTAAGAAGAAGCTTCGTATCAGGTATGAGTAGAATCCCTTTAAAAGTTTTGATACACGGACTTTAAAGTTTGCTCAGATTCTTACTCTTTGCACAAACAACATGTGGGATTAGCATATTAACCCATGTAAGCTTGAGCGTACCTTTGTGGTTGTTTGAGCTGGATATGTTGTAGGTGCTGTCTACGGATTTTTCAACAAGAGTTAAAAAGAACACATGGAGAAGTTGAAGAATTCAAGAAATCAAGATACATCTGGTTAGTACTTAAATGTATATCTTTTGAATCCATATGTAAATTGGTTTTGTCACTAAAATTGACAAAGGGGGAGATTGTTAGGGCATTGTCCGGTCAAACCCACTAGCGTTGGTATGTCAAGATAGTTGTCAGTTTTAGGTGTCAAAACTCAATCTTGATTTAGCCTACTAGAGTTTAGATTTCGGAATTGGGATATAGACAAAGTAGTAGAGACCTTGAAGACGAAGACTGTGAAGACAAAGAAGACATCAATTATTCTTCATCGACAAAAGGTTTGTTAGAGCATTGCTTGATTGAACCCACTGATATTGCTATCTCAAGTCATTTTTCAAGTTTAGGTGACAAAAACACAATCCTTGATAAGTTTACTCTACAACCTCGGACTAGGATAGTTTTAGGTAATCGAGACGAAGACCGCTGAAGACGAAGACCGGAGCTTACTACTTGATAAAGCATAACATCCTCGCTAAAGGTTAGAAAGGTTTTTCCTTTCGCTAAAGGTTATAAAGGTTTTTCCTTTCCATGTTTCGTATTTGCCATTTCTATCATATCAATAGTCTATGATGTTGTTTATAAGATCTGATGGTATTCTAGGATTCTTCGCCTTTGCATTTGTCATATCCGTGATATTATGTATAGGTAGAGTATGTTGAATTGTCTCTTGAAATGACCTCAACGGTGAACGAGTACATGAACGCGTACATGTGTTGCTTAAGGCATTCCTGAGAACGAGCAGGTCTGTATGAACGCGTTCATGAACGCGTACATACGAGCTCACAGATTTCTCCTGAACTCCAATTGACAGCTCTATGAACGCGTACATATAAGCCATGAGAAAACTTCCAACTTTCATATCTTGAAGTTTTCGATCTAGACATGATTAGTTCTCGGACTTGTCATTACTTGGCCCAGGGAATTCAACTACTTAATCTAAGCGATGTTCAAACATGATTTGGACCAGAAGTCGCAAGCGATGTTCAAACATGATTTGGACCAGAAGTCGCAAACCTTCAATCAACGTTGAGTCCTCTTTAACTATTGACCTTGTCCAAAGTTAGAAGAAGATTGAGAACGGGTATTCGAGCTATGGACTTTCCTAGTTCCGGAACTTGCTTGAGCCCTACTCAAGGTTGCTTAATTTTCAAGCAAAGCCTCCCTTGGTGATCACTATAAATAGATGACCTTCTGCAAGATACAATCTCAATCCTCTACACATCTGTATATCCTTGCATAAAGGTTGGTCGTCATCTCGAAGTCCTTTTGGAAATCGACTATTGAAAGACTTCACTTGAGAATCGTGAAGCACAGGTCGGAAGTAAAATTCCTGATCCTGTATCTTGGGTCGATTGAATATTTTCAATCTTATCACGACCAAGATTTGATAGAAACTTCATAAGGTAGATCTTGAATCGTAAACCCTAAAAGTTCCTTAACGCATATTCACGAACTAGGTTTAATACTAAGTTCGTCAAGCGTTAGGAGGTAAAGTTGTTTAGGCTAGATCAATAAGCCCTATTCAACAAAACAGATTTCCATTAACCTTGACTTTAAGTCTCACAATCGTATTCTCGTTTAATTACTTGGATAATTTTAGGCGTCCTGTTAGAGGAAGGGTAGCGCTAGTCTTCACGAAGGGAAGTTGAGCAACTCCTAGGCCTGTAAAGGACGTCAGCTAGGGGAATCAAGTACGTAGGTTTCTGCGGAAGCAAAGAGACTTAGGAGCACATTGGTAGCTGAATTGCTTGTAGGGTAAATTCAGTCTCGATACATTCCAGTCCGAAGTCTGAGAGTAGGCTAACGTCTGTATTCGGTTAATACTGAGGGTGTTCACATCTTGACGAGGTCCCGGGGTTTTTCTGCTAGGTTTGCAGTTTCCTCTTTAACAAAATTCTGGTGTCTTGCATTACTTTTCCCTTCCGCATTATATTGTCTCTGATCTATATAATAGAAGTAATTGCAAGTTTGTTGATGCATAACCTTTGAGTGAATCCATCTCTGTTGAGATCTACGAGAACCACGTTCTTGTTAGGGTTCGGTTCTCTGAACTATACTCGGGTTGTTGTTTGAATATTGATTTGTGAGATCGTTCAAACAACCGTAACCAACTAGGTTCACGAAAACTAAAAGTTGGTGGTGTATCTCGGTATCCCCTCTTTTTTAGTTGGTATCAGAGCCGGCAAACACCTTGTAAAGACGTAATTGTTTGTGTTTGACACATTCGTGAACTATGGCCTTACCAAGATTTAATTATAACAAGTGTTCGGGAATTTCCAAAATAACTCCTAATTCTGGATCTTCATCTTTAAAACCAGCACTTGAATATTCTTCATAGAATCAAGAAGATCTCACAAGTCTTGTTGAAAGTCAAGGTTAATGGAAATCTGATTTGTTGAATATGGCTTATTGATCTAGCCTAAACAACTTTACCTCTTAACGTTTGACGAACTTAGTATTAAACCTAGTTCGTGAATATACGTTAAGGAACTTCTAGGGTTTACAATTCAAGATCTATCTTATGAAGTTTCTATCAAATCTTGGTCGTGATAAGATTGAAAATATTCAATCGACCCAAGATACAGGATCAGGAATTTAACTTCCGACCTGTGCTTCACGATCCTCAAGTGAAGTCTTTCAATAGTCGTAGTCCAAAAGGACTTCGAGATGACGATCAACCTTTATGCAAGGATACACAGATGTGTAGAGGATTGAGATTGTATCTTGCAGAAGGTCATCTATTTATAGTGATCACCAAGGGAGGCTTTGCTT
>JAJJMA010294245.1:0-12211 GCA_023529015.1 Papaver nudicaule
GTCTACTATCAAAGCCACAATGATAGTTATGAAAAAATTATTTCAAATAACTTTCAGAGGAACCTTGGTTCCACTATAAAAATATGCATGATTCATAGGACAACTGATAACTGTTACCACTTTAGTCTAATTAATCTAAATTTTTCAGGAAACTGTATCCGAACCATTGGACATTCCTCTTGTAGAAATGGATCAAGAGTTGACAATGAACCAGGAGCAGGAGCTGAATTAGTTTTCAGATGGGCAGCCATATACATTGATGAAGCTGAAGATACCATCACCGTGGACTTGATGAAGAATAGATACACAAATGCTCTTCATGGCCGTTTCTCTCTTAAAAATCATGCAAGCTAAATACAAATTTCCATAGAGCTAATTAACTTAACTTTGTTCTTGCTAGCTTAAATCTCATCAATGGGCAGCAAAAAGAGCAGCTTTTAACTTAACATATGCTCAGTTAGAAAAAATTTCACACTTGAATTTTCATTAACATGGACCAAATTTAGCATGAACTGTAGTAACAGTTCTCTGACTAAGGGCACCAATTCGGATGGTGTCCCTCAAACTTTTGATGTAACATGACAGGCATTTTGCTTTTTCTTATTTAAATAAAATAAAAAAAAGATTCCTAAATTTGTCAAGAACTGAGAGATCAGTAAAGATTCCTAAATTTGTCTCACTAAGAACAGATAATTATGATCAAATAATTGCTTTCCATGTGTGTCTAGCAACAAGACTACCTACCAATTGGGTATCACTATTTGTATCGCATCTTGAGAACATAAAGAAATAACAAAAACAAACAACAACATTCCATACATCTTATTCATAAATGAAAAAGTATAACTATATAAGATTTTCCATTGTTGAAAACACATTTTGTATGCATCATCATTTATAACTATTGAACTTCCTAATGCTCCATGCTTAGTAGAATGATCATACTACGCCATATCATTTTCTGATATCGATCTTGGACCAGAGCGGATCTGGAAATAAGTAAAGAATAACTTCCACAATTATCATGAACGATCCACAGCTGCAGAGAGAGAGAGTATGAAGTTTGCGAAATTGAGCTATAATTTTGTACTACTGAAAAAAAAACAATTTGCAAAAGAGAGAGAATTCATAAAAGAAACAAACAATAGGAAGATTAGTACCAATACTTTACCTGATCGGATGAATACGAGTATGCAATTGCAACCTATGACAGAAATAGATGAAAGTTTTGAGAGGAAAACTCATAGTGCAATCCAGATGTTGTCGTTTAGAATAATAGATCATCGAATTGATATTGAATTAAGATCATTTTGTAGATCTGCAGTTGTGTTTGTTTACTGGGGTTTTATTTTGAGATCTAGGTTTTTTTCAATTAGCAACTGCGGCTGATGAGGCTACTTCTTAAGCTCTTTATAAGAACCCATTCAGTTTTAGGGTTAGAGTGGGACTGTTTCCTTCGTTGATCTGCTTTTTCTTTTCCTAAGATGAACGGGTGGTATCTATTTCATAGCTGACCGTAACCTAACCGACATGTAGTCACTCTCGACCACCAATGCTCAACATACCATTTTCTAAACTGTCATCATCTCAACTACCGATATGTATTTCATCGTTGATACTTGATCAACCGTAAATTTTAGTGGAGGTGTCGCTAAGTTTAATTTGTTTGTTGAGCTATGCCATGACAAGAAGAGGGAATGACCTAGTGACATCTTGTTTGAATGACTCGTGAGTCGTGATTTCAAATGGTGGAAACGTCGCCATTTAAGGTGCGGATAGGCAATCAAACGTAAATTGCATTCAGGGATTCTAGAAATCTAGCCTCGATTTAAGGTGTTTGCAGTAGCACATTTGGCCAATACGTCCTTATATTCAACTTGCTTGCTAATTTGAATATCATTGGCCTGAACTGGATACCCTCTAAATTTCATAGTGTAATGTCTGCGGCTTCCTAATTCGATATACTATCAAATGTGGCATTAATTGTCTGTATTTTTTTCCTAGTTATATCCCTTCTTACATCTCCAATTTCTGGACTTGTTTAGCAATTATGCAAGCTGGAATACAAATTTCCATGAATCCAATTAACTTCAGGGATGTTCAGTTTGAGAAATCTTAATACTTCGACATTTCATTAGCATGGACCAAACATAGCTGTGCTTTTCAATCTTTTGAATTGTAGCAACAGTTCTCTGACTAGGGGCACCAATCCGGATGGTGTCCCTCAAACTTTTGATGTACATCACAAGCATTTTGCCTTTTTTTAATTAAAAAAAAGAAAGAAAGAAAGAAAGAGTAGAATTGATCATGACAAACTTGCATTATGGGACTTCTCTGTCAGACACTAGGTCCTGAAATCCCAAATGAATTGAATAATTCCACCTTATTACCAAATACAGTAAACAAAAAAATGAAAACTCCAAAACCAACCTACTAAGGGACTTCTCTGTCAGACACAGGGTCACACAACCGAAATCATGACAAACTTGCATTATGGGCTTGACTTAGATTTACTTACACTTGCAATTCGAACTTGTTTAGAAGAAATTATCCATTTTCAACTATCCCCCTTAATGAGTTCCAAAATCATTACAAACTACATAATTCACCGGCTTATGGCAACAGAAGTTTGTCCACTACCATGTGCAAATGTCAAGTCAGGTTAACCCAAGGAATAAGGCATTAGTACAGCCACAATGTGCAAATGTCAGGTTGGTCAAGCATGTGATAGCACTAGTCATTTTGTTTACCACTGGTCCACTACCTCTTTTGTAGCAAAACCTCAATTTGAAAGAACAACAATTGAAACAACCCTTATAAAACAAGAACTGCGCGATCAGTAAAGATTCATAAATTTGTCTCACTAAGAACAGATAATTATGATCAAAGATGGGTTTCGGGTTTGCATGTGTGTCTAGCAACAAGAGTACCTATTCAACTCTCACCAATTTGGAATCACTATTTCAATTGCATCTTGAGACCAGAAAGATATAATAAAAAACAAACAACATTATTTCATACATCTGATTCATAAATGAAAATGTAAAACTAAAATTCTCATTGTTGAAAACACATTTTATATGCATCATCATCAATAACCATTGAACATTCTATTGCGCCATGCCCTAGTAGAATGATAATACGTACGCCATTGTCATATCCTGATTTCTTGGACCAGAGCAGATCTGGGAATAAATAAAGAATAACTGCCAAGCATAATCAAGAAGGATGCCGAGCTGCAACAAGAGTATGAAGCTTGTGAACTTTAGTTATAATAAATAAATTTTGTACTACTGAAAAAAACTACAATAAGCAAAAGAGAGACAATTCATCAAAAATATAAACAATAGGAAGAAATCAGTACCAATAACTTACCTAATTGGATCAGTATGGGGTACAATTGCAACCTATCAGAGACATAGATGATACTTGTGAGAGGAAAACTCATAGTGTGATCTAGATATTGTTGGTAAAAATAATAGATCATCGAATTGATATTGAATTAAGATCATACTGTAGATCTGCAGTTGTGTTTGGTTTACTGGAGTTTTTATTTTGAGATCTAGTTTTTTTCAGTTTAGTAGCTGCGGCCGATGAGGCTACTTTTTAAGCTCTTTATAAGAACCCATTCAGTTTTAGGGTTAAAGTGGGATTCTTTCCACCGTTGATCTGCTTTATCTTTTCGTAAGATGAACGGATGGTATGATTTCATAGCTGACCGTAACCTGACAGATATGAAACAACTCTCGACCACCAATTCTGAATATATGTTCATCATCTTGACGGATAATCCACGAATTCCTGTAAATTAGTAGGGGAAGTGTCACTAAGTTTTTTTTTTTTTTTTGAGCTAAGCCATGACGCGAAGAGGGAATGACCTAGAGACATCGTGTTTGAATTACTTGTCAGTCGTGACTTCAAACGGTGGAAACATCGCCATGTAAGGTGCGGATAGGCAAACAAACTTAAATTGTATTCAGAGGTTCTAGATATCTAGACTCCAGTTTAGGTGTTTGCAGTAGGCAAATTTGTCAATCCGTCCTTATGTTTGACTTGCTAGCTAATTTGAATATCATTGGCCTGAACTGGATACCCTCTCAATTTCACTGCGTAATGTCCGCGGCTTCATACTTCGGTATACTATCAAATGTGCCATTACTTGTCAGTTTTTCCTCCAAGTTGTATCCCTTCTTCCATTTCCAATTTCTGGACTTGTTTACCAGTGATTAGCAAGGTCGCAGTCCAAATTCAATCTGGAAGATTTGGCCATTCCGTGAACTTACCTTAAGTTCAAACAAATTCACAGGGACGGTAGTGGTTTGCATCATCAACCTCCGCAATCTTAACCAACTCGATGGTTTTGTTTACTACGGAAGCAGAATATAGGGCTGTTACAGAGGCACTCAAGGAAGCTTTGTGGCTACGGGGTTTGGTTGGTGACTTGGGAATTTCTCAAGACAATGTAGAAATTTACTTTGAAAGTCAGAGCGCTATACATTTAGCAATAATGCAAGCTTGAATACAAATTTCCATGAATCCAATTAACTTAACTTTGTTCTTGCTAGCTTAAATCTCATCAATGGGCAGCACAAGAGCAGCTTTCAACTTAGCTATGCGCAGTTAGAGAAATTTTAACACTTTGAATTTTCATTAGCATGGACCAAATTTAGCTGTTCTTTTTAATCTTTTGAGTTGTAGCAACAGTACTCTGACTAAGGGCACCAATCCGGATGGTGTTCCTCAAACTTTAACATCACAGAGATTTTGCCTTTTTCTTATTTAAAAAAAGAAAGAAAGTAAGAGTAGAATTGATCTCAAATATCTTAGGTCCTGAAATCCCAAATGCATTGAACAATTAAACCTTACTACCAATTACAGTAAACCAAAAACTGAAAACTTCAAAACCAGCCTACTAAGGGACTTCTCTGTAGACACAGGGTCACACAACCGAAATCATGACAAGCTTGCATTATGGGCTTGACTTAGATTTACTTACACTTGCAATTCGAACTTGTTTAGAAGAAATTTTCCATTTTCAACTATCCCCTTTATGAGTTCCAAAATATTTACAAACTGCATAATTCACTGGCTTATTGCAACAGAAGTTTGTCCACATATGTGCAAATGTCAAGTCAGGCTAACCCAAGGAATAGGGCATTAGTAGAGCCACAATGTGCAAATGTCAGGTTGGTCAAGCATGTGATAGCACTATTCATTTTGTTCACTAATGGTCCGCTACCTCTTTTGTAATCTGAGCAAAACCTCAATTTGAAAAGAACAACAACTGAAACAACCCTTATAAAACAAAAACTCTGCGATCAGTAAAGATTCATAAATTTGTCTCACTAAGAACAAATATGGCTTTCCATGTGTGTCTAGCAACAAGACTACCTTCCAATTGGGTATCACTATTTCCATTACATCTTGAGACCAGAAAGAAATAACGAAAACAAACAACATCATTCCATGCATACATCTGATTCATAAATGAAAATGTAAACTATATAAGATTTCCCATTGTTAAAAACACATTTTGTAATCTATAACTATTAAACTTTCAACTGCTCCATGACTAGTCGAATGTTAATACATACGCCATTGTCGTATTCTGATTTCATATACCAGAGCAGATCTGGAAATAAGGAAAGAATAATGGCCAACTGTTATCATGAACGATCACCCACTGCAAAATTTAAGTTTTAGTAAATAAAATTGTACTACTGAAAAAAAACAATAAGCAAAAGAGAGACAATTAATATAAGAAACAAACAACAGGAAGAAATCAGTGCTATTAATTACCTTATCAGATGATTATGAAATGGAATTGCCATCTACAAAGAAGATAGATGAAATTTCTGAGAGGAGAACTCATAGTGTAATCCAGATATTGTTGTTGAGAATAGTGATATAATTGAATTGAAGATCTATCTGTAGATCTGCAGTGGTTTTTGGTTTACTGGGGTTTTCATTTGAGATCTAGGATTTTCTTTAGCAGCCGATAAGGCTACTTCTTAAGCTTTTTATAAGACAACACATTCGGCTTTAGGGTTAAAGATGGACTGTTTCTATCGTTGATGTACTTTACCATTTTGTAAGATGAACGGATGGATGGTATGTATTTCATATCTGACCGTAACGTTACCAATAAAGAATCACTCACGAACACCAATGTTCACCATAGAATTTACTAAATTGTTCATCATCTCGACAAGTACTCCACCGTTATATTATAGTGGAGGTGTCACTAAGTTTTGTTTGTTGAGCTAAGCCATGACAAGAAAAGGGAATGACCTAGTGACATCGTGTTCGAATCACTCGTGAGTCGCGACTTCATATGGTGGAAACATAGCCATTTAAGGTGCGGATAGGCAAACAAACATAAAATGTATTCAGGGGTTCTAGAAATCTGGACTCATTTTAGGTGTTTGCAGTAGACAAATTTGGCCAATCCGTCCTAAATTAAACTGCAATTAGTTGATCATTACTGCTCAAATTTGATAAACACCCCCAGAAATCAAGCATCTTCGGGGCGAGGCGTCATTGTGGCACAAAGACATTGAAGTTTGTAACACTAAGTTGGCACAGTTTATCATGCTAAGGTGGAGAATCTTGAAGATTAGATGACTGCTGGCAAAGTTCACAACTCAAGTAGCTGCGACAAGTGAGCAAAAGAAATCAGTAGCAACCTATACTAAATATGAGGCAGAATTTATTCTCTTGTGGTCTTGAGAGGTATGAGTGAGAGACTTTATTCTAAGGTCTCGGTGTGTGAGAAATCAGAGTGTTTCAATCTTCTTGAATCATTATAGTGAAGCAATCTTCTTTGTCAGTGGAGTAGGCATACTTCAAAGTTGCCGAACCACGTAATTGCTGTGTGTTTTCTTTGTGTAAACCTGGTGCCTAGTAGTGCACGAGTACGGGTTGCGAATGAAATCATGTTTAGCTAACTGGAAACAGATGAATTCAATCTTGATTATGGAAAAGGGGTTTTACACGATCAGTTTGAATATGTGGACTGGCTGAGTTATGGACTTAGTACTTGCATTCTGTTGCATTATAATTTTCATTGACTAACCCGATCAGATTAGCTGAAGGTCTTGACTTAGATTTACTTATTAATTTTCAACTCTTTACCATAATAATGTTAGCAACCAAAACAGCTAGCAGTAAGATCCCGCTAAATAAGAATCGAACAAACACTAACAATTTCATTTGAAACAAAAACTTAAGTATATCAGATTTGCTTTAAGAGATAAACGATCAAGTGATTCATGAATGAAAATGTAAAACTAAGAGTTTTATACATCATCATAATAAAATTTCCACTGCCCCATGTCTTGTAGAATGTTAAGACAGACACCATTGTCATATGTATTATCTTCTGATTTTTGAGCCATATGCCCATACCCATATATTCAAGATCCCGTAAAGTTGATAAGAACTCCATCTGCAGAGAGAGAAAGAGTATGAAATTTTTGAAATTTAACTACAATAAGAAGCAAAAGAGAAACAACTAACAAATACAAACAATCAGAAGCAATCAATAACATTATTTTACCTCATCAGAAAGTTATTGAGTAGAATAGAATGCAGAACATAGATTACATTTTCGAGAGGAAAACTTATAGCGTGATCCAGATGTGGTTGTCGATAATAGATCATCATATAAGTGATAGGATCGAAGATCGTACCATAGATCTGAAGTGGTTTTCTTGGTTTATTTGGGATTTTTATTTGAAGATCTAGGTTTTCAGTTTCACACCTGCTGCCTCCGATAAGGCTACTTGTTAAGCTTTTTATAAGACATGCCTGTTCAGTTTTAGGGTAAGAGTGAGATTGTTTCAATCATTGATTTGCTTTTCCTTGTTGTAAAATGAACGGATGTTATGCATTTTGTTAAATAGTACCACATCTCCTAGGACCAGGGTAATGTAGTTCATAAGCCTTGGGCAATCCTATCATTGTAAGTTTGTTTTTGAGGATAGTTAGGCCCATTGATTTCTGACATGGCATCAGAGCTAGGTAATTTCACCCAACTTAACGCACACCCATGTCCACGGTGTCCAGCCTGCTCCGTCCGGTCGTGGTTTCCGTACTACTCCGCCTTGTGTTCATGGCTTCCATGCCATGAAAAATCCTATCCTTGTAAGCCGGTTTTAGCGTATACGGCGCTAAAAGGTGTGATGGGATGGATTCACGATACAGTGATGTACTCATTCGGTTCAATTTTGTAGGTCTTAAATCTTGGTTCTTTTTTACTTAAAATGTATTTAAGTATTCTAGAAATCTAGACTTCATTTAAGGTGTTTGCATAGCACATTTGGCCAATGCCAATCCGTCCTTACATTCAGCCTGCATGCCCATTCGCTCAAAGTTTACCATACAATAAGTACTGTTGATCACCCCACTTTTGAATTCACAACAAAAACTAAATGGAGCCAATAGAGTCCTTTCCTCCTTGTGACAGCCTTCAGAGACAAGTGGGGACTTGGTGATGGTGACCATTAGTAATAAGAGGGTGATTCAATAGTTCAACTCCCATCTACAATCCATCCCTTTTTGGAATTTGTGGATATTGGGGACTTGGTGATGGTGACCATTAACTTTCAACGCACGATGATGAAAGGGTGATATATTGTGGATAATATGGCGGAGATGTACGAGCATATATAGTGTCGCTATTGGCGTCCCTCATACAGAGCTCCTAAAGTTCTACTGTATACTAAAGGTGAAGCAAGATTAGTTTCTCAAACTCTCTTCTATTAATCTTTCTTTTTATTGCTTGAGTTACAAAAGTGCATATATACAAGTGCCTATTTATAGGCCTTCTTAACCGACGTCTCGAGTGTCTTCATATCTCTTGAACTTACTGTTTAGCTTTGACGCTACATTCCCTAGAGTCTTTCTCTAGAGATTTCTTTGCTCGTCCGACTCACTTGTATACATTACAACAAACTCTCTAGACTTTGACATACTCTGGCTAACTCTAAATGTTCTTTACTTTTTTTTTTTTTGAAAATCTAAATCTTCTTTACTTGGCCGACTCACTTTGTTTTGTTTACATTACAAAACATGGCTACGCTTCCAATTTTTTTAAATTACATGTTCCAGCACGCTTAGACCATTCAACGACAATCATAAAGATCTTAATTTCCGATTCCAAGCAAATAACTAAATTTTATGAACCCCACTGGGCAGGATGGAAATATTTCAATGATGCAGTAACTGTATAACTTGGGCCAATTTGTATAAAATTTGAAAAATGTTTAGCTTTGTCAATAAAACACTACAGTATAAGTGTTTATTGGGAGAGACTTACCTTAGTCTTTCTACATTTTAAAGAAAAATTTTCAGATTGTAGCCACAAACCCTTTTTATATATACCGTAGAGAAGATAGTTTCAAATAAGTTAACCTGGAAAACACTGTTCTTAACTTTTCATCGGTTGCAAGCCCATGCTTTTCCAAAATAAATGCCGCAAGGTTCTGAGCATAAATCAACCATGTAGTATCCCCCTCAGTAGAGGTCAACCTCATTGTACGTTTAAGGTTTACAAAGCAGAATGATTCCTGTCGTTCTTAAGAAAGCTTCGCTAGCATGAACCGAGTGGATAGTGGAAATTTCGGGGTAATCCAAATATTTTCCATGACTTTCTTCTAGAAACCCAATATTGACATGGTATATGTAATACCCACATAGGAGTATAAGATTTTAGTGGATACGCGCACGGGCCACACACACACACATGAAGGAAACAATCTCCATCTAATGTAAAACGTACACAGTATTGTCCTACAAATGGGATTACTGATCTAATTGGATGGAAACGGGATATATTTTCGAAATTAAGAGCAGTATATGTCGAGACTAAAATCACAAGTTCAAAAGGGGGACATTTAAGATTTTCCCTTAAGAAATTAAGACAGATATATTTCAATAATTTCATCATTGTCTACTGCTAAGAGTTGAATCTAAAAGCATCATCATTCCCATACGTTCCAAAATTATGAGAAACTACATAGTTCAGCGGCTTATTGGAACAGACCGGAGTTTGTTCGTTCAAGCATAATAGATAAAATCAACTTTTCATTAGGTAAATTCAACTTTGCATTAACTAGTCTGTCAGGCTAACCGTCTACCAAGTAAATATCTCAGGGAGGTCAAGCATGTAATTGCAGTAATAGTCATTTATTTGTTCGCAACTGCATGCATCTTTTGTAAACCTTTGTAAAGGAAAGAACAACACAATCGAAACAATGCTAAAATTAAACAAGAACTGAGATCAGTAAGGTTCATAAATTATTCTCACTAACAACAGATAATGATGCTGACCTACTCTACTCTCACCAATTGCAGTACTACTCATACCATTGCTGGTTGAGACCAGAAAGAAACAACAAAAATTAACAATTTCATTTCATACAAAAAATTAAGTACATCTGATTTTCTTTATAAGATAAAATATTTCTTTAACATCCTCATCAATAAATGAAAATGTAAAACTAAGATTTCGCATTGTCGGACATTTTTTTCATCATAATCATCGTCAAGATAAGACACCATTGTCATCTTTAAGTGTCCGGTCCAGCTGCAGCGAGATTGTGACATTTACTTAAGAAATGATACGCAAAAGAGAGAGATATTTAACAGATCGACAAACAATCGGAAGACATCAAATTTTACATGATCCAACTGTCCAGAAGTTAAATTGCAGCAACCAACAAATATAGGTTAAGTTTATGAGAGGAGAACTCATAGTGTGATGTGGATGTTGATAAATCTGAAGTTGTTGGTTTATTGAGATTTTAATTTTGAGATCTTGGTTTTCAATTTAGCAGCTGCTACTACCGATATGGCTACTTCCTAAGCTTTTTATAAGACAATCCGTTTCATTTTTAGGGTTAAAGTGGGACGGTTCCCATCGTTGATCTTCTTTTTCTAGTTGTAAGATGAACGGATGGTACGTCCATACCTGCCGACTAATGTCCCTTTTGTTTAACGGTTGGGATTTTGTTTGGATGTACATAGAAGGCGCTGAAAGTTGTGATGGATGGATAGAGTGATGTATCAATTAAACGTAGACTCCCTTTAAGGTGTTTGCAGTTCCACACTTGCCCAATCCGTCCTCATATTCAACTTGCTAATGTCCTAAGTATAATGTCCAGACAAATGCATTTGTGCAGCTTCTAATCTGAACAAGGATCCCTCCCAATTGTATGACAAAGTTGTTGAATGAGTTGAAAACCTCTATGCTCGATACTGCACAATTGATACGAGAAATGAAACATTCTATGCCTACAAACGTGGGAAGCAAATCACATTATGTTTTTTTTTTATTGGAAAAGAGATTTATTAGATTATAAGGATATACAAAGCTACCAGAGGTAGCTATAGAGTAAAAAAAACGAGAAGCAATTACATAAACAATGTGTCCCAATTGAAGACAGAAGCACTGAAGTTTAAATGCACTCTTTTACCAGCTGCATTAGCCCAGGAAAGCATTAACGCTCTTGCATCTATGCCCAAGTCAGAATCCGTCTTGTATCTATGCTTCTGATCGAAATATCTCGCATTTCGTTCGCACCAAAGAATCCAAAGAATGACAGTAACCCGACCAATATGAAAGCACTTTCGACCACCAATTTTCGAATGCACAAATCTTCAGCCAGCCAAGTTGAAATCCCTTTTGGAACGTGCCACGCTTCAGGTGCGTTGCTTGCGATTCCGAAAATATGTTCCACATAGCATGCTCTAAGAGGATCATCATCTCAATGGATACTCCACCAATTCCTACAAATTTTTAGTGGAAGTGTCAATAATACTGTAATTTTGTTTGTTATATGATTTGTTAAGCTAAGCCATGACGAGAAGATCAGAATGTCTCAATTCGTGTTCGAATGACTGATGACTTTAAATGGTGGAAAACTCTCCTTGAACTTTTCTTAGGTGATAGGCGAGGGTTTGAGCTCCAGTTAATAAAAAACAAGCTGGCTAACGAATATTGGGTCATCCTATAGAATACCAACCATAGACCAAGATTCCTTTAATTCATGACAAATTCTTGGTAAACACCAATTAATGTCCCATACATTTAAAATTTAGAAGTTATTTTATTTTTTTTTTTTTTTTTTGACTAAAAAGGTTAGAATTTTATTGATAGAAAGAAAAGGAATGCACTATACAGTGCTACAAAAAGAAAAGGCCAAGCCTG
>JAJJMA010294245.1:22211-36256 GCA_023529015.1 Papaver nudicaule
GGGGGGTGGGAGGCGGGGATTGGGGTATGGTGGCCTTAGGCAATCAGTAGTTTCCTCATTCCTAAGCAGATCATGATTTCCAGTTTCTTGTTTTTGTAACAACAACCTTTTCCTTCACTCTAACTTGGTGATTTTATCTCCTCCTGCAGCACAACATGAAAAGTTGGGCATAAACTTGTTTTTATAAAACTCTAATCGTGTAGGCCATAAAGGAAATCCAACTCCAAGGATGGAGATGGACAAATTTATTAATAATGCAACATACCGAATATTGCATCGCAATATTGTATTACTTCTACTCAAATATCTACCTCATATTTAGTTGTGTCAGGAAAGCTAACTTTCATATTTTGGATACTTGGGAAAAACCGAACACTTAATTCTAGTCCAAGTATGTGGTGGCATCACAACTTTTTTAGTACCGGCTATCAAAGTGAAAGGATGGATTATATTTTTCCTAGTGGGGATTGGAAAAGACAAAACTTCTTGAATTTAGGGACGTGGCGGACTGTTTACAGGTTTTTTGTCCTTCGCACGACAATAAAAGCCTTATTAAAGTAGGAGGGTAACGAAAATAAGAATACTTTTTGGTTGCACCTACAGAGGAGGTTGAGTGTAGTATTGCATAGATGTTGTTTCTTTTCGTGTGTGTTTTCATGTGTACTGTTTAAATGCTGTTGTTCTCCTTTATGCGACCTCCCTTAGTTTCCTGAGCTACAGCTATTTCATGGGGAGAATTTCTGTTATTTCAGGGTTTTGATTTGCTTGTCTAGAGGTTGTTTTTCTCCTCCATACTACCTCCCTAAGTTACATGAGCTAAAGATATTTAATGGGGAGAATTTCATTGTGCTCTCGTCTTTTGGTTTCAACCTCATTCAAAGAAGGAGAGATTCAACTATCTTGGTGGTACAAATGTTTGGTCTTTTCGCAACAACAACATGATTATGCAGAAGAATTAGAAGAAGCAGGGACCCTGCCTTTTGCACGAGGAGTTAGGTGGGCGTACAAGACAATTCTGGCGCAAAGAGGATTGGGCTAACTACAAATCTACAGCGCTAGGACAGTTAATTGCTCGGGAGAAGATCTTTGGTTTTTGGACTTTAGTCTTGGCGTCACCTCCTAGAGATTTCATGTGCCGAACCTTACAACTTGTCTCTGGCAGCTTCAGATGGGGGTGTATCTAGACTTAGGTTGTTTACATTATGGTTATCGTTTATTTTTGTGTGTCATCAAGTCATGCTTTGGTTGTGTGTTTTTGTGTTGGTAGTTTCTCTCTGCAATGGTTGTGTTTACGGTTATGTATGTACTTATGTCATGCATAGTATGCTGTGTTCTACTTTTGGTTGAGTTTATCCTAAGTTTACAATGGAGTTGGAAAAAGCATCTTCTGGATTTCAAGCTGGGTGTTAGTGAAGATAGAGTTACGGGTTTTCTGGGTTTTCCTTTGGTTTCCAAGGAGCCCACGGACTGCAACATTGGGTCTGTGATAAAGGTTTTTCGTTCGACCATATTTATAGATGGTCAACTGCAATCATCTCTTTGAGGAGTGCAATGCAGCATTGGTGGTGTGTTTTCGTGACTTGGCTTGACTCTTGGACGGTTTTCTGTGGCTTCTCTCTTGGGACTTTTCTCTTGACACTGGCTACAATTAGGAGTATATGTGCTAAGGTTTCTTATGTTTTCAATGTTATTTTGGATCCTTGTCTGATGTATCTTAGCCATAAATGTAACACTCCTCTATATATATAAAATGCAGACTTTCCCTTAAAAAAAAGTATATAGAATTTCAGACTCTATTAGGAACACACTATCCATAATCTCATATTAGTTTCAACTATATTATTTGATCTACATTTTGAGACCAACAATTTTACAATGTGGAAAAAACTTGAGAATTTTATGGAGCTTGATGTATTGCTAAAGCCGTTTGTAACTGTCATCGTAATAATCTCCTCCCAAACCTTTTTTTTTTTTTTTTTTTTTGCAAAATCAACTTCGACTAAAACACACACAAAAAAAAAAAGCTTAATCAATCAAGAGAGTATTGTTATATACCTGAATATGCTTGCAGAAAGTTTTCACCATTGCTAACTAATTCTTCGTTTTCCAATATTCCAAAATGAGCCCTGAAAACTTAATCCAAACCTTACCTAAGGAAGTTTTCTCAATCTAGCTTCCTGGTCTCTTACTTGGATTACTTGCTTAGCGGGTTTCCATGAATATCGTCCCCAAATAGGGATTACTAGAAGATGCGAGGAATGCTTTCTTGTCAAAGGTAGAGGGACAAACCTGATTCCCAAAAACACCATGACCACCTAAATTATATATATAAACAAACATCATCTTTAGGTTTTCCCAAATAAAATGATTTTTAGATATTTATATTAGGCAAAACTGTTAAAAATTTGCGTACAAATTTATAAGTTAATTACTTAAAACCATAAAATTTTATTTTGAGTGCGGCTGTGACGAGGTCACCCTCGTGACATCTTTTGTAAGGTAGCATCATCTAACCATTGGATTGTGTATCTTAGATGTAAACACATCTCGAGATATTAATTATGAAATTAATTTGTGATAAATTTTTCTTACTTATTTTTATTTAGTTTTAGATCCCTTAACTTATTGCTAACTACTCCTTAATCCTTTAGCAAATAAATCAACTTTCACCAAATTTTTACTATTACTGTTTCGCCGCAAAACTAACACTGAAAATCATTTCTTATAATAATTTTAGAAGCTTCATCGATGCCATATAGAGCCAGTACAAACCATAAATGTCTTCCCCTAGAAATCAGAGACCATAGAAAACAGACCAGTTGTGCCTTTCATTTGTTTTACGTCGATCATAGAAAACAGACTAGATGGGCAACCATGTGAATTGGCAGATAATTGGATCAGGTAATTCTTTGAAGTTTGCCAAGATAAATGTTTATTGTTTGGCATTAGTAGGTACGGAAGGTTCAAAGCCGAAGACTTCACTTGTTATTGGTGGTCATTAGATGCAATTCAAATTTAGGGAATTCGATATTACAAGAGCAAGATTAGGATTCAGTCTACCAGTTCAAGTTTGATCAAGTTGCAGATTTGTTGCCAAAAGCGTTCCTGTCCCCATCATTTCGTTGTTTTGTTATTTTAATTTCCCTTTAAAGATTTCTCTGTTTTTGACATGCTGCTAAACACAAGAATTTATTTAAAACATATACGTATTTGTAGCATTTCACTTTGTAATTTGTGACTGTAGACTGCCAAAAAATACTAGTAATGAATTTTAATTCGAATAACAAAGTAGTTAACATTAATTTAAGGGGTCAAAAAGAGTAGTTAACATTAAGCTAAAGGGTCTAAAACTAAATAAAAATAAGTAATAAAAATTTATCACTAATTAATTTCTTAATTAATGTCTCGAGATGCGTTTAAATCTAAGATACAATGCAATGGTTAGATGATGCTACCTTACAAAAGGTGTCACGTGAGTGACCTCGTCACAACCCGACTCTTTAATTTTAGAAAGTATATATATTTAGATATTATATGAACATCCTATTATAAAATTAAAATTAACCTAAATATACAATATGTATAAAGTTGGCTCTAAATATGTTTTTTTTTTTTTTTTGTGAAATATACATGAAATATCGTGTAATATACCATGGTGTGTCGTGTTTTATACATGTTGCGATGGATATGATGTGCCGTGTGGTCTTCTACTGCATGATGTGTGTGCCGTGTGCTAATCTGTGCCACGTTATGTGTTTTTTTTTTTTTTTTTTGATAAAAAACCTTCATTTTCCATTAATAATGTCAAATCAAGGTTACATAGAGATCAAGTACATCAAGAATTATAAAATAACAAGAACAACATACTTGTTGTAGTACATAATCGAGAGATCCGACAAGGAAAAGAGAAGGAAAATCGATAGAACTACCTAAGACAAGCATAATAAGACCGATTAAATCGGAGAGGGGATGGTCTTCAATGGATGATAACCCGACCATTTGATTGTTTTTCTTCTTCTTCATTAAGATTTGCTCCATGGAAACAGGAGTATTTTGCCCAATATCTTGACCGGCGATTTGAAGAATCTGATATCTGGAGATCGCCATTGTACTTGATAAACCTATAGATCGAACATCAAAAACGAAAAATAAAAGCAATAGAAACATTGCAGAAAAAATCGCCATAATAGCGAAGAAACTAATCGCTCTAATAGCGAAGATAAATCGCTCTAATAGCGAATATATTATTGAAAACAACATACTAACTGCAAAATTAAAAAATCTTTGCTCAGATCTAGTCCTTTAGGGACTAGATCTGAGCAAAGGAAGAAGAAAATGAAAAGTTTCTTTAGTTTTTGGAGAAGGGAGGGGGAGAGAGAGAGAAAGAGAAAAAGAGAAAGAGGCCACGTTATGTGTTGTGCTGTGCTTTGTTGTGTGTTGGGTTGTGCCTCCAAATTTTAATGTACTGTGCCCAAAATTCACTTAGTGGTACAATTGTAATCCCAAATTTCTCAAGTCCTAAAATCCTAATTGCCTTGCATTAATTATAGTAATCCCAAAAAAAAAAAAATTAAAAAAAATAAATATCAGAATCAAAATATAGTACACAAAGAAGATAAATCGTTACCAAAATGTTCATTAGAACTCCTCTTTCCTCGGAAAACAAACAGGTTTTGCAACTCTAAGGACAAATCTGATCCCACCTCTATAAATACTTTCTTCTTAGCATTCACGGGGGGCAAAGGAATCTATATAGTTTCAGATGGTCATGACTTATGACAGGTATAGTTGCAATTTGTATCATTGAAAAAACCATGTTAAAACACATAATTCATGACTAACGAATATAAACATGATTATGAAATTATAAATATTTCTTATACCAAAAATTCATAATAATAATCAACCATAAGGGTAAAATTAGAAACATTACTTAAATAATTGAACTAGCTCAATTAATATGGAACAAAATTTAAAATTGAACAAGCTCAATTAATGTGGGACGAACTGAGTATATTACAGGATGATGAGATGTTCCATTTCGATCAAATAATTCATACTCCATCACAAGGGAAGAACATCAATATCTTTTTTCCACATAGGATTTATGCAGGGTCAAACAACTCAAGAGTCAAGACCACCATCCCCTGGTAGTAGTGGTCGACGACAGTGGTTTACCAATCCTAACTATTCAATACCAAATAATCTACTAAAGTAATAAACCTGAACGGTAACTTCAGAAATAGAAGATAAATTCAAAGAGACAAATAATTGTAGTTCACTAAGATCATTTAAAAGTCTCCGTTGGGAGCAACGGTGAAAGGAAAAAAAACATCACAAATATATCCTTAGTAATTAATAAATATCTAGAAGAGTTTTCAAAGTTTAATGGACTGCAGAAACCTCATTACTGCAAGAGTTGTCATAGTGAAAAGAAGATACTGGTCATATTGCCATCCGTGAAGCACTACTTGCAACCTTACTTCTTGAACTCCCACTTATGAGGAGCTGCATGACGATAATACACCATATAAAACAGTGGGTTATTAAGCATGACCAGGGAAAGAGAAGGAGAAGTGGCATGTGAGTTTAGCATACCCAATGGACAGTTGCCTGTCGACTGAGGCGACTCAAGGAATCTCTCGATGCAGTGGAGGTGGAACACATGGTCACAAACCCCTACGAAAGTCAACCCAGTACTAAATAAATCAGAAAGTAGAGAAGAAACACAAACCACAACCAGGTAGATATATTTAGCATTTTTAAAGATAATGCTAATTTTAGTTAAACTTTACTTGTAACAACAAAGACGAGGTTTCATACATGAAAAAGTTTGCTCTAATGTATCACCGTGACCAAATTACGGCTTGGGAGACTCAAATAGTATCGTTTTACCCAAAATGATCAAAATGTTGCAGAAGAATTTGGCCTCTGAAGTATCATCTACTCAGGAATTTTGAATAACAATCAAAACAGATCCCCACTCTTGTAGGACTGCCAATTTACTTGGGCACTTCTTAGTGCTACTTTTCGCTGACAATTTACTAAATTTTGAAACTACATTTAAACTTGTGACGAGATTTACCAAAACCAAAGGAGAAAAGAACCTATATATAGTGTCTATAAATTGACTTCTATCGACTTATTGATGTCAACTTAACAACTAACTACATTTATGTTTTTAGCCAGAGTAGGCTCTTATTGACAGACCTTCATGTCGAAACATATATAAGGTCAAGAGATACAACTAGGTTTGATTGCCCTATCAAGTGTCACTAATCTTGTATTAACAAAACAAAAAGTGTCAATTAATCTCATTTTTTGAATTCACCAGCCAATACTCTATCAACAACACAAGAAAGTCAAACATAAACATTTGAACTCACCACCTCCAAAACCACCCCAAAATTCCATAATAAAATACATACCCCAAACGACAGTACACTCCACCTCCAATAAAATAGTGACATCAGCAGCGTCAGACAAACATCTACTACCTAAATTCCCAACCAAAACAAGCCCTAATTAAAATCTCATTTTTATAATACAAAATTCAAGTGAACCATGAGAAATCAAAATCATCAACTTACAATGAATCATGAGACTGCTGCTACAAAGGGAACACATTTTCACATCGGTGTCTGAAACAAAAGAAATCAAAACTCTAATTAGAATCGTTGAAGTTAAATAAGCTTGAAATTCAGAAACCCAAATAAGCAATAATCATAACTTACCCCAAGTCCTGCGAGCAACAGCATGGCACTTCTTGATCACAACTCTCTTTTTCGGGGGATCTGATGATGATGAAGTGGCAGCAGCACCACTTGCTAGTGTTTCACCATCTGGAATCATGTTCACGTCTGTATCTAGGGTTGCTTGGGTTCCTTCCATGATGACGGCAGAGGAGTAACCACAAAGATGTAGAGAGAGACGAGAGGGGAAGCAACAGTAGTGGAGTAAGTGATAAGAAGAGAAATGTATTATGGTTTTTTCCTTTTGGTGTATTGTGTTTGGTTCACAGTAGTTTCCAATTTGAGATCTAGGTTTTTCTTTAGCAAGCTTTTTATAAGACTACCCATTTGGTTTTAGGGTTATAGTGAGACTGTTTCCATCGTTGATCTGATTTATAAGATCAACGGATTGCATGTATTTCATACAGACCGTAACATGACCGATATGAAATCAATTCCGGATCCCATATGTTCAGCATAGCATCCACTAAATTGTTCAAGATCTTGACAGATACTCCACCAATTCCTGCAAATTGATAGTGGGAGTGTCTCTAAGTTTGTTTTTTGAGCTAAGCCATGACAAGAAGAGGGAATGACCTAGTGACATCATGTTTGAATGACTCCTGAGTCGTGACTTCAAATGCTGGAAACATCGCCATATTTAAGGTGCGGTTAGGCAAACGAAATTAAAATGCAATCAGGGGTTCTAGAAATCTAGACTCCATTTTAAGGTGTTTGCAGTAGCACAATTGGCCAATCCATCAACTTGCTTGCTAATTTGAAATATAAGTGGCCTAAAAAAATATCCTCTCAATTTCACAGTCGAATGTCCGCGGATCATGTTCCTACTGCTGTATCATATTCGCCTGGGTGTTCAATTGAACATCTAACAACAAAATAAACAAGTTATATCCCTAGTTCCATTTTAAAAACTCCCTAATTTCTGGATTTATGTAGCTATAATTTGCAATGTCACGTTCCAACTTCAACTCCATTTTTCCTTAAAACTTTATAGAAGGCAGTGTTTCAATAATCTCTTTGATCAATGAATTAAACGTTACTAGAATTAGTTTGAGCTCAAATCACCATATCTTAGTTACAGACCCACATCCAATATTGAAATGTATATTGGAGAGCTTGAAACTGTAATTTTTAAAGACTTGACTGCATTTATAACTTTGTAATTTTAAACTTTGTCCGAACAAATCAGTCGATCTTATCAAATTTCATAGATTTTACAAAACAAAATGATGAAGCAAATTCAGTTGATATCGCCTGTTTGCACATTGCTTAGATTACCATGCATGAACTATCGATCACCTCATTCGGAAGTCTTTAATCTGGTTATTGTTTAGATCGGTGCCTATTATACTCATTGTTTAAATGCTCCTCACTCAACTCAATGGGAAACTACCGTCATTGGAGTAACTTATTATATATATGATGTTGTGGTTTTAGGCTAGCTAGACAATAATCTGTTAATGATGTGTTAACAATATCACCATAAACATAGGGCCGGGCCGATGGTGATATCACTAACGTTATCCAAAAATTTAATCATGATCATTCAATAACCCACCCACACAACATCATCTGCACTGCCTAGTGCTTAATTCATCAGTACCATTTTTAGTCTACCATTTTTCACAAGTAAACATAAGGAGATAAAATACGATGATAACTAAATAACATTTTTAGTTTTATGCAACAACTACAATGAATCCTCTTATATTTCCAAATTGAAGTCCAATAGAGCCCTTCTTTCCTTCTCGAGACAGCCTTGAGAGGCATGTGTCATTTGAGTGTGCTTTGTGAATGATTTCATGTCTAGCTAACCGGAAACAGATTAATTCAATCTTGAATACGTATAAGGAGTTTTACTTGATCATTCTGTTGCATTATAACTTTCATAGACTGATTTTTTTTATCATGCTTAAAAAGATTTCAACTATCCCCTTAATGGGTTCCAAAACCCTGAAAAATTGGATAATTCAAAACCAGTAATTTTTATTCACTGATTGACTCTGCATTGGCGAACAATTTAACTCGAATTGCCGCACATGTCTCAGAGAGGTTAAGCATGTTAGCACAATCTCCATATGAAAGAACTAAACAACCAACACTAACTTACTTTCAAACAAAAATTTGGTGCATCTGAATTTCTTTGAGAATTTAAAAGAGTAAGTGATACATGAATTAAAATATAAAACCTAAGATTTCCCTTGTCGGAAAACATTTTTTGAAACTATTTGCTTTTCTGCTGCTCCATTTCTAGTAGAGAATGATATGCAAACTATATATTATCTTGATGTTTTATCTTCTGATAATTTTGAAACTATTTGCTTTTGACACCAGATTGGAAATTTGATAACAATCAAATGTGATCTTCTGAAGAAACACCTGAGGCTGCAGAGTTATATTTTCAGATCCGATGGTCTAGACACGACATCAGGAAATGTTGGAGAGTTATGGATTCGATTTAGTAGAGAGATTAAATTTCTGAGAGGAAAACTCATAATGTGCTCCAGTTGCTGTTGTTGGTTAAGATATATCATAGAAATGAAGATGTGTAGTTGTTTCTTGGTTTCAGATCTAGGCTAAGTTTTTTCTTTAACAACGGCTACTTCTACTACTGCTGTCGATCTCACTTCTTATAAGCATTTTATAGGACATGTCCATTTATTTTAGGGTTACAAGGGGACTTGTCCATCGTTGATCTGAATTTATTCTATAGTAAGATTAACGGATGGTGTGTGTTTGATGAGTGACTGTTGACCGATATATAAGATGAAAATGTATACACTAGCGGAGTGATGCTTATTGAATTAATTCATGTCTAACAAACTAGAAATCGATCCATTCGATTTGATTGATTCACTCAAAAGAATAGACCAAGAAACTATACCCAAGCTGTAATTGTTTTTGAATTCGCCCAACTGAGAGAATGAAAAGAAGATAAATGGTTGTGGTCTATGGGGATGATTATGGCGGGTTTTGGTCGTTGCATCTGATTTTATTCAACAAATCTCCACAAAATTTAAACTTCATTGATGCAAACAGTAAACTAAATGTGTTACAAAGAGAAGCTAATAAAATTCAGTCACGGAGAAACGTAAAATACATCTTGCTATCGAAGCATAAGAGAAACTAGTACTTTCCGCAAGGATAAAAAGACCAGAAAAAAGACAATTATCACATTCGAAAATCATGAGAAGTCTTTGTTTTGCCGCTGTCTTCTCAAACTAATTGCATCAGTACCTACTCAGGACTCAGTGTTTATAACTCAAACAAGACTCCGGAATCAAGTAAACAGCTACAAATTAAGATCAAGAATCAATGGAAGAAAAAGCGTTTAATTGCGTATTCAAATGCAGCAAGGTTGAAACGAAATTGAAGGATGAGCGGAAATCAAATATACTTCGAATTGTCTCTATGGGTGTAGAAACAAGGAATTTAATCTGAGAATTCTTCTGTTATTTCATCAACATCAGAATAACTTGAATGTGTACCAATTAATCTGGTCATACATGACTCCTAAGTTACTATTGCCTTTGATTAGGAAAGAAAATGTCAGTAACTAAAAAACTTACAAATTGTCAGCTTGGTTGGTAACTTGATCCAGTTTGGACAATCATTAAACCAATGAAAACTTGGGTTCTTGCGAAGTTAGCAAGTGATGTGCAATACTATTTGCATCTCTAAGGACGTAAGAACAAACAAAGTCGAAAGTTTTGCAATAGCACATTTGGCCAATGCCAACTTGCTAATTTGTGTATCCATGGACTAAACTCGATACCCTTTCAATTGCACCATGTAATATCCGCGGATCTGTTGCATTATAACTTTCATCAACCAACGATATCATAGTAGCAAAAGTGATTTTTACCCATTTATACTAGTACAGACCTTTTTAAAGGTCAGTTCTTAGCAACTGGGAGGGTATTTTAGGGCCAATGTAATTTCTTTTCTTGGGTTTCATTTCACTGCAAATAATTCCAGCTCCACTAAAACTGAGCTGATGTAATTCTGGTACACAGTTTACACCATGATCTTAATGGTGTGGCTGATTTTCAATTGATTTGTCCTTTTTGAGTAAAAAACAAAAACTGATATCATAGTAGCTCAAGTGATTGACTTAGATTTACTTACACTTGTTATTCTCACCTTTTTAAAGATTTTCACCTATCCCCCTTTATTGGTTCTGAACTCATGAAGAACTTCATAATTCAGAACCTGTAATTTCGATCGGCTTATTGCAACAGAAGTTTGTCTGAGCACATAGATATAGTTCCACTTTTTATTAGCAAGGCTGTCAAGCTAATCCAAGGAAATAAAGTAGTAGTGGTACCATGTACAAATCTCAGGTCAAGCATGTGATAGAACCTGTTTAATTGTTCACCTCTTTTGTATTCCGAGCAAAATCTCCATTTGAAAGAAGAAAAAACAAATAAAGCAACCTTCATAACAAGAATAAGGTTCATAAATTTGGCTCGGTAAGAACTGATAATTAAGATCAAGGATGGGTTCCGGAATAACAACAATTCAAAAGCAAACAACATCATTCCAAAAAAAACTTTAGTACATCTGATATTCTTTGATGAAAATGTAAAACTACATTTTGTATGCATCATCTATTACTATCATTTGCTGCCACCCCATTTTTCAAACGCCCACAATTAACGAGAGATCTCCAGCTGCAGTGAGAGAAAATATCAATCTTGTGAAATTTAGTTTAAAAAAAAAGTTTTGTACTACTAAAAATTGGCAAAAACAAATCATCAGAACAAATCGGGAAAATTATTTTACCTGATCAAACAATCACCCACTAATATCACAGGAAATATTAATGAAAGATTAAGTAATTGATAGGAAAACTCATAATGCGATACAAATATGGTTCTTGGTAATAGATCATAGAACTGATAGGATCAAATATATGAAGTTGTTTTTTGGTTTGTTAGGGTTTGCATTTTGAGATCTAGGTTTTGAATTTAGTAGTTGTTGCCGATAAAGCTAATTGTTATAATCTTTTTATAGGACCAGCCCTTTATATTTTAGGGTTATGGTGGGACTGTTTCCATCGTTGATCAACTTTTTCTTGTTATAAGATGAACGAATGGATGATATGTATTTCATATCTCCTATAATAAGTGATCGGATGGTTGGGATATACGTACAAGGCGCTGAAAGTTTTAATGTGAATGGGAGGTTGAAATTGCAAGGTCACATTCCGATTTACCATTCCGTGAACTTGACTTAATTGCAAACCAAAGATAAGATTTTCAAGATTTTCAATAATTTTGAATTATGTAAACTACATCATTTAACTTGTGCGTTCATGCACAAGTTAAAAACCAATTATTTGTTTCTTTTTTATGGATTCAAGTGAACAATTCCTTTTTAGTAAGAGAGATGGTGTTCAGTTATAAGAGTAATTCAATCATCGGACATAAAAAATAATATATATGATGAAATAGCATGATATTTCCATAATCAGCTGGAGCATATCCTCAATTTCTCTGTACTTATAAAATGATATTACATAATCAGAAGGATATCCTCAATAATGTCTACAGTCTACTATCAAAGCCACAATGATAGTTATGAAAAAATTATTTCAAATAACTTTCAGAGGAACCTTGGTTCCACTATAAAAATATGCATGATTCATAGGACAACTGATAACTGTTACCACTTTAGTCTAATTAATCTAAATTTTTCAGGAAACTGTATCCGAACCATTGGACATTCCTCTTGTAGAAATGGATCAAGAGTTGACAATGAACCAGGAGCAGGAGCTGAATTAGTTTTCAGATGGGCAGCCATATACATTGATGAAGCTGAAGATACCATCACCGTGGACTTGATGAAGAATAGATACACAAATGCTCTTCATGGCCGTTTCTCTCTTAAAAATCATGCAAGCTAAATACAAATTTCCATAGAGCTAATTAACTTAACTTTGTTCTTGCTAGCTTAAATCTCATCAATGGGCAGCAAAAAGAGCAGCTTTTAACTTAACATATGCTCAGTTAGAAAAAATTTCACACTTGAATTTTCATTAACATGGACCAAATTTAGCATGAACTGTAGTAACAGTTCTCTGACTAAGGGCACCAATTCGGATGGTGTCCCTCAAACTTTTGATGTAACATGACAGGCATTTTGCTTTTTCTTATTTAAATAAAATAAAAAAAAGATTCCTAAATTTGTCAAGAACTGAGAGATCAGTAAAGATTCCTAAATTTGTCTCACTAAGAACAGATAATTATGATCAAATAATTGCTTTCCATGTGTGTCTAGCAACAAGACTACCTACCAATTGGGTATCACTATTTGTATCGCATCTTGAGAACATAAAGAAATAACAAAAACAAACAACAACATTCCATACATCTTATTCATAAATGAAAAAGTATAACTATATAAGATTTTCCATTGTTGAAAACACATTTTGTATGCATCATCATTTATAACTATTGAACTTCCTAATGCTCCATGCTTAGTAGAATGATCATACTACGCCATATCATTTTCTGATATCGATCTTGGACCAGAGCGGATCTGGAAATAAGTAAAGAATAACTTCCACAATTATCATGAACGATCCACAGCTGCAGAGAGAGAGAGTATGAAGTTTGCGAAATTGAGCTATAATTTTGTACTACTGAAAAAAAAACAATTTGCAAAAGAGAGAGAATTCATAAAAGAAACAAACAATAGGAAGATTAGTACCAATACTTTACCTGATCGGATGAATACGAGTATGCAATTGCAACCTATGACAGAAATAGATGAAAGTTTTGAGAGGAAAACTCATAGTGCAATCCAGATGTTGTCGTTTAGAATAATAGATCATCGAATTGATATTGAATTAAGATCATTTTGTAGATCTGCAGTTGTGTTTGTTTACTGGGGTTTTATTTTGAGATCTAGGTTTTTTTCAATTAGCAACTGCGGCTGATGAGGCTACTTCTTAAGCTCTTTATAAGAACCCATTCAGTTTTAGGGTTAGAGTGGGACTGTTTCCTTCGTTGATCTGCTTTTTCTTTTCCTAAGATGAACGGGTGGTATCTATTTCATAGCTGACCGTAACCTAACCGACATGTAGTCACTCTCGACCACCAATGCTCAACATACCATTTTCTAAACTGTCATCATCTCAACTACCGATATGTATTTCATCGTTGATACTTGATCAACCGTAAATTTTAGTGGAGGTGTCGCTAAGTTTAATTTGTTTGTTGAGCTATGCCATGACAAGAAGAGGGAATGACCTAGTGACATCTTGTTTGAATGACTCGTGAGTCGTGA
>JAJJMA010294313.1:0-10559 GCA_023529015.1 Papaver nudicaule
AGGTTTATGGCGTTTTATGCCATGGCCTTGGCCTCTTGGCCAAGGCTAATTTTTACGGATCCATGATGGCATCATGGTTTGTGGTGCCAGGCTATGTGGCGTTCATGGCTTTGGCATCTGGCCAAGGTCGACTTTGGGCAGCCTGTGCCTTAGTCGTGGTGTGAGTGCTTATGCTACAACACACTTGAGGTCATGGCGTGTTTATCCATGGTATGCTAGACCATCCTGAACTTGGGATTAGGTCCGCTTAGGCCTGTTTAGGCTGGTGTATGCTTCTCAGAGAGCTCCGGACCGGCATGGGGCTTCAATATTTCTGAGGTTTGCACCAAGACTCGTATGTTGAGTCGTATTTAAGAGGAAATCCATGAGGATGCGTCTCTGTTGATTCTTCACCGTGTACCATTAAGTGGCCTGACTCTGGGCAGATCAATGGGTTTAATATGTTGGTGAGATTATTAGTACTGCTCTATGATATTACCCTCCCCACCGGAGTTATAAGAGAGAGCTCATAGAGAGTTTATTCGGCTCATGGAATGGGTTGCACTCTGAGCTATAGAGATGAGCCTGAATAGGCGATTGCCTTTAATAAGACATGGTTTCGAGAGTGTTTTGACAATCTTGTCCCTCTCTCATTTTTCACCATCTACACTTTGTTAATGTCGCTAATGCGAGGAAAATCTTATTCAATGAAAATAATATCTCTGGACACTACTTCAGTCATTCATCCACTATACATCACATAGCCTTTTGAGTAATTATAATATATTTTAAAATACAATATTTTTTACTCTTGGGCCTAGCTTCACAAACATATAAGAAGCATAGTGAACATAACCAGTTGAACCCATAGGCGTAAATTCCCTAAATAAGATTTTTCGCCTTCCAAAGTTCAAGTGGCATAGCGGAACAGACTGTGATAATTTAGAATGTAGGCTGCATCCATCATTGCATCCTCCCCATAAAGGTATTGGGAGGTTGGCTCGCGCCATTATTCTAACTATATCATGAATGTTTTATTCTTTCTCTCTGCAACACTAGTTTGTTGCCGAGTTTAAGAAATACTAAATCATCTAGATATTCTCTTAGTCTCACAAAATTCATTGAACATATCAGTCAAATATTCGTGTCCATGGTTAGTGTAGAGAGTCTCTAAACTCTTTATAGTTTGATTCTCAATTTGTGTAATAAAGCACTTGAAACAAATCAAGGCTTTGCGCAATGAGCAATCAAATATACATAACCAAATCGCGTACATTCGTCAATAAATAATGTGAGAAAATAAGAATAACCATGTCCAGATTTCACATACATATGTCCATAAAAATTGGGATGTACCAACTCACAAAGGTTAGTACCACGTTTGACCTTACTAAAAAGGTTTCGTACAAGCTCTACAATTTATATACAGTCCACATAGGACTAGTCTAGCATGCTAAGTCACACAATCAATAACATTAAAACTACTACCAATAGCCACTAAGGCCTCAAAAAAATGAGATCAACCAAAAATTAATTTGAAGAATTTACTACTCAAGTAAATTTTTCCAAGCATAGTGCCATCAAAAATACGTCCAACCTTCCGTCTCCAATTTAAAAAGAGTACTTAAAACTAAGGAGAGT
Source organism: Papaver nudicaule (assembly GCA_023529015.1). NCBI lineage: Eukaryota > Viridiplantae > Streptophyta > Magnoliopsida > Ranunculales > Papaveraceae > Papaver > Papaver nudicaule. Next base: position 1,621 of record JAJJMA010294313.1, read on the forward strand.
GCAATAACTTAAAGTAGACTATGATGAATTCCAAGTACGTAAAGCACATGTGAAGTGTTAAAATGCGTCCTGAGCGCATAGAAAGTTGATATGCATCAACTCCCACAACTTCCTCACTTGTGTCAGTGACAATATAAACACTTTGTTTATATTAGAGATATCATAATAGAGTCTCGATGTACCACGTGGAAGACACTGATAATCCACAAACCCCGCTCATTCTCGAGCAAACATGTCTGATTGCTCTCGTATCTACAATCAACTTAAAGAGAAGGTGAGCAACCATTACATGTGTATACAGACTAATGTCTACGGAGTTATATAGAAAAATAACAATTTAGACTCAGTGCATACACAACCAAAATGTTCAATTTTTCCACAAAATCTCAACTTAGATTTGTCTCTTGTGCACGCCACGATGGCGCTTAGCTATTTTCTGCCCTTTTGAATCATTCTTTTAGCTATTGTTCTTGCACTTGGGGCTCACCTTTACCATAAAAGAAGCCACATACGTCGCCTTTTAGCACTCAGCTTCAAGCTAAACGTTTCAAGAGAATCAGGCAGTGACCTTATCACAAGCTAAAACCTTTTGTTCATCAGTAAGAACATTAATTCCCAGCAGATTCAACTCATGAATCATTGAAGGAATTTCAATAGTGGACGTACCACCAAAGTTATGTTTTAGCTAACCCCACCTTTGCTTTGCAATAGGAGTCATGCATGCTACTCAACATAGTATAGCGCATGGTACAATCCAAGCATTGTAGGACTCAAGATCATAACAGTGTTGGAAATTTTATCCTCTACAGGTCATACTATTTTATTGGTCAAGAGTTCAGGTAATTCTTTTCTGAATAATTACCGAATTTCGTATGTAACAAATCATAGCTCTTCCCGTCAAATTAAATTTTCACCGTTAGATAAGATAATTAATCACATTCTAGGTAGTCACTAATTTAAACACGAAGATGGACATTATTATTATGTGTACATTCACAATACTGTCTCTAAATCTAATTGATAAAAATTATATCTACACACAAATCCGGGTTCGAAAATTTCGCTAAGCTCGTAATCATCACCCGAATGTTGTAGTTCAATATAACGGTTATCAATTAATTTGGACTAGTAAATATTGGCAAATTACATAATTTAAGCCAATACAACCACTTATTATTAATCAACGAATGATAATAATTTAATTTATCAACGAATGATAAATGAGCGAGTCAAATCGTGAGCTAATTTAACAGTATAAATTATGCATTAACAAAATAAATAAGCGAATCCAACCGCAAGCTAATTCACCACTATAAATTATGCATCAACAAAAATAAATAAGCGAGTCAAACTACGAGCTAAATTATTTGTTGATTTACCGATTCAGCTTAATTAATTTTTGTCATAAAAATTTCAGTAGCGTCCCTGCGCGCGTAGTCATTTTTGGGACACCATATCTAATTCGTTTGAAGTCCGTTTTGAACAAATAATATATGGTCGGAAAGGCCTCAGAGAGTAGAATCCATACATGTTAAGTTTGATAAAAATGGAAACGTATTTACGCATCAAATTAGTCATGACGGAGCTGTCCCAAAGAGTCCATATTTCACTAGAATTCAGCAGCGTCACAACGCGCATGGCTTTGGGAGATCATATCTAACTCATTCAAACTCCGTTTTGTACAACTAATATACAGACGGAAAGGGTTCAAAGAGTACAATCCATACATATCACATTTGATAAAAAAATGGATCTATATTTTCATGTCAAAACAACCACAATGGTATTGACTCCTCATGATAAATTTAACACGCGCATACTCATTTTTCAAGCAACGAAAACGCATAAAATAGCTCTGATACCAATGTAAGAGCGCGTCTATATTAAACGGATAATATAAACGGATGCAGAAGCGGGTTATTAGTCTGTACCTTATTATCGCTCCAAATGAGAATAAAGTAGAACCAATGGATCAATGCGTTTCACGTTCTTGAATATCCGATCCCGGCGGCGAGTAGGTGCCACATAAACGAGCACATACCATATTTCCACAAACTAAATACCTTAAGAACTTCTACTTTATCTCTAATGGACACTAAGGATTTTGGGTGATTTATTCACACAACTAATGGTGAATATTTGAAGGTTTGCTTACACTAACTTGGAAGACTTAGTAAACTCACATAGAGCTTACATTTTCTCTAGCTCTCTAGCTCTCTGGCTCACTTGCACTCAACAAACATATTTGTTGTGTTACTCGGTTCTTCTTATGTCTCCACAAAGGAAACTAGAGCTCTATTTATAGTAGAAGATTGAACTAGTAGTCTTGGCAAGTGTCAAGGTAAATCAAAGACATAGTGACACCCCTTAGGACACTTGTTGTGGTGATCAAACTCATAGTGACACCACATAGGACACTTGTTTATCCTTGACTCTACTAGCTTCCAAGAGAATCCTTCTACTAGCTTCCAAGGTAAGCCTTGACCTTTATTTAAGCACCCATGATAGACTATGGGCAAGCACACACTATGGGTGCCCATATCTAAACAATCAGTTTGTTCTCGGGCTTTATGTGTGAAGGAATGTTTGATGCTCGCTCTTGTCGTGTTTGTTTTATATGGCTTGTGTGTTTTAGTGTCTACGTTAGAGTTAGTATTTGCTTTCGTATGTATTGAGTTTCTTGTTGTTAGATTTCTTTTAGTTATAGTCGTTTGTCGTAGAAAGTCTATATATATGGTACAGACTTTTCATCAGCTTTGGGAGGAGATCAATACGGAAGACGATGGTCTTCACCTAGCATCATCAGTTTGACTGCAGAACATCGACTGGCGCAACATCAGCTAAACTGGATGTCGAGAGGTTTGTGTCACTACTTTGACATACATAACGGGTTTGATCTTGGTCGACAACAAGAGAAGATTTTTCGGCGGTTCGATGACAGATTTATAATCCTTGCATCTGCACAACAGTTATCTGGGACTTAGGCACACCATCTTTCGAATGTAATATTGATGTGCCCCAACCACGAGTTGTACCTTCCAGTAACTCGAACCTTTTAAATTTATATAAGGTTTTCCTTCAAAAAAAAAAAAAAACACTCATTCACTTCCTTTTCTTTTTTTCTACTTGACAAAACATGAATATCATTGAGAAACTTACATTGAGTAAGCAAGAAACAAAGCAGGAAAGCAACACAAATGGGAAGAAGGTACGTTGTCATGTGCGTAAGGCGCCGAGCGGCGTTGGGTGTAAATCATGAGCCGCCACGAGCCATGGCGTATAATCACTATAATCATTTTATTTTTTCCTATTTTTATATTAGATAATAAAGCCTATTACTATAAACAAAAAATAATGTTACTATAAATAAAACTCCACCACATCCTTTCCACGTTTCCGTTACATATTTCGATATATTAATAATGTTAATCACGTTTAAGTAAGTTACATAATTTATTGAAAAAGATTGTATTTTGATTTTCACCTAAACATACCATTTTTGTCTCCCAGACAACTGACTCAGTGGCCTGGGCGCCGATTTTCTATTATGTGGTGCCCAATAAAACTAATGCCACTTTCATGCCTAAGCCGCGCCTAGGTGGTGCCTTTGACAACATAGAGATTAAGAACAAGCTTAACCTCCCCAAACCCAAGAAATCCTTCCACTTTCGGTTGATGAGTTACAAAAAACTGATCCGCAATGACTTGATCAAGAGATACCCCATTCATAGACTCCAAGTGTTGTACACCAGTAGAAAGCTTGAGTTTTAATGTCTACAATGAGATTATCGAAGTTTGATGTCGCATCGTTGAAAATGATGTTGTTCCAGCAATTCCAAATACACAAACAAATAACAGCCGACAATACTTGTCAAAGAGAATTGTCGGTAGTAGGCAGAAACTTCACTCTTTATAACCTTTGATGACTAGGTCAATGCAATTAGGTTAACCCAATCCAGTTTAGTACAAAACATGAAATACTGCCAGATTTCAGAAGCAAAAGAACAGAGGAAACGAAGCTGTGTCGTAGTCTCTTATCTTCAAGGCATAAAAGACAACCATTAACCAGCAGTTTCCCTTTCTTGTAAAGAGTATCCATAGTAGCAAGTTTCTTTTGAAAAACCTGCCACAAGAAAAATCCTACTTTGTGAGGGCAATCCATAGACCAAATGCTTAAGTTTATTGTCCCCATTTGATGTTCCTTTGCAAACCACAGATAAGTGGACTTTATTGAAAACACTCATTTTTTATCAATAGACCAAGCTAAAGAGTCTTCGTCTGAACCCACCTTTAAGTTTCCAATTGTCGTTATCAAAGTAGAGACCTCCTTAATTTGAACATCACTTAGTCTCCTATCCAGTCCTAGGTTCCTTGCGCCTTCATTTAACAAGGTTGTAGCACATTTATGCCTAGTCCAATTCTTCGTAGATGTGACAGAGTAAATGTGAGGGAAGGCTGTACTGAATTGTTCTTCCCCCAACCATATGTCTTCCCAAAATCTGATTGTCTTTTCATCTTCAAGCCTAAGATTTGTGCATTGTTTAAAGGTCTTTAGTTTAGGGTAAATATATCTCTAAGCTCCACAAGTATTCCCAAGTTTAGGTTTCTTGGTCGCTCTATCCATCATTGTTGTTCCATATTTTGAAACTATAGCATTCCTCTATAGAAGTGTTTTTTCATTGTTAAAACGCCACGACCATTTCGAAAGAAGCGCTTTATTCGTACTCTTAACATATTTGATGCCCAAGCCCTTATATTTTAGCGGAGTACACCACTTCTTCCACTAAACATAATGGTAGCCTTTTTTGTCTTTGAGGCATCCCATAAAAAATTTCTTTTAACTCATTCAATCTCTTTAATGAATTTAAGATGAGATGTAAAGAGAGAAAGAATATATACATGAATGTTGGAAAAAACACTCTTAAACTTACCCTCTTTTGAAAGGCTAGAGCATTTTCAAGATGAGAGACGAACCTTGCATTTTTCGATAATTGAGTACCGTGTCTGTAAACCTCTTAACGAGTCACCAAGAGGGAGTCCTAACTAAGAAGATGGTAAACTCGCAGGATTACAACCTATCATTGTTGCCATTTAATCCAAGTTTGTATCTCCTGCAACACCAAAAGATATGGGGCCAGACAACATCTCGAACCAAGAAGATAGTATCTTAGATAATTCATTTGCTTGATAGAGTCATCAAGGAAAACTAAGGTATCGTCTGCAAATTGATGCTGAGTAATTTTTACCCCATTGTAGCTCAAAGCGAACCCACAAAAATGTCCATGTTCCTTTCCTGTCTGCAACATAAGATTCAAAGCTTCAGAGACAATAAGAGTGATAAAGGGTGAGAGAGAATTACCTTGGGTCAACCCCTTGTCAGTAGTGAATTTCTTATGGGCAGAGCCATTTATATAGACCGAAAGAGGAGTGTTTGTGATGTTTCCATGGGTCCATTTCCTTCAAAGATCACCAAAACCCATTTTTCGCTAGTACTTCGTCCACGAAATCCAAAGAAACATGATCCAACGCCTTTTCGAAATCTATCTTGCATATTACACCTGGATTTCCATTTTTCATTCTTGAATTTAGACATTTGTTAGCTAGGAGAGCACAGTCGAGAATTTGTCCACCCTTAATAAACGTCGACTGTTGATGGGAGATAAAAAATGGAAGTACCATTTTCAATCTTTCTGCGAGCAGCCTAGGAATCATCTTGTAAACAATATTCATTAAGAACTGATTGACTACCAGCATATGGTCAGTTGTTAGTTTCACAGCTTTCGCCCCCAGTTGCTTGACAGCCTTCAATCCTGCAATTGCAGCCTCGTATTTAGCTACATTGTTTGTCGCTGAAAATCCCAATCTGGTTTCCTTCTCGATCATCGAACTTTCTGGTGTATGGATAACACATCCAACACCTGCTCCACTGAAGTTGGAGGAGCCATCTGTAACTACAGTCCAAACAGGTTCAGACGTTTCCACCTCTATTGCAGGCTCGCCCCCAGTCTGGCTGGTGGTCACAGTTAGGGGTTTCAGCAACAACTGCTCTTCTTCCATTACAGTATTTATGTCATCAACAGGAAAATCTGCCAATAAGGCAGCAACAACGTGTCCTTTCTCAGCTGTGCGGGTCTCGTACTTAATCTCATATGCTCCAAGGCAATTCGCCCATACGGCCAGGCGACTCGAATCATCAGCTCGTCCAAGAATTCTCTTCAATGGGTACTCTGAATACACAATGATTTCTCTACCCTGGAAGTAAGGTTTGAGACGCCGTGAAGCATGAACTAGGGCCTGCGTTATTTTCTCGATCCTGGTGTACCTTGGTTCTGCTCTAGTCAGTCGTTTGCTGATGTAATAAACTGGCTTCTCATGTGGATCAGCAACGAACAAAACAGCACTCACCGCTCCCTCTGTTGCAGCTAGGTAAATCCCAATGGGTTGCCTAGGCTTTTGACTAACCAAAATTGGTGGAGTAGACAAATACAACTTAATTGCCCTGAACGCCTCTTCGCACTCATCTGTCCACCCAAACTTGGGTGCCTTTTTCAGAACTTCGAAAAATGGCTTGCATTGGTCAGAAGAGTTTGATATAAAACAGTTAAAAGCTGCGATACGTCCAGTGAGTTTCTGAATCCTTCTTTGTTTTCGGTGATGGCATTTCCTGGATGGCTTTGATTTGTTTTGGATTCGCCTCAATTCTCCGATGGGTCATCATGTACCCGAGGAATTTTCCAGATGATAACCCGAACGAACACTTAGCTGGATTAAGTTTCATCCTATAATGCCTCAAAATATCGAAAACCTGCTGCAGATCCTGTAGGTGCGAACTCTCCTGTTCTGACTTCACTATCATGTCATCGATATATACCTCCACAGTCTTGCCTATCAAGTCGATGAACATATCGTCTACCAAGTGCTGATATGTTGCACCTGCATTTTTGAGCCCGAACGACATCACAGTATAGCAGTATGCTCCTCTGTCAGTTATGAAAGTTGTATGCTCCTGATCGTCCTCGAACAATGGTATTTGGTTATATCCAGAATAACCATCCATGAATGACAGTCGCTTATAACCAGAAGTCGCATGCACCAGATCATTAATCCTTGGAAGTCGATATGGATCACTTGGACATGCTTTGTTCAAATCAGTAAAATCGATACAGACACGAATTTTACCATTTTTCTTCGGAACTGCCACAATGTTTAACAGCCACTGTGGATATTGTACTGGACGAAAAAATCCTGCCTTCAACAGTTTCTCGATCTCGACCGCTACCCCTACTTTCTTTGTGGAAGACGACATATTTTGCGGTTTCTGACGAATTGGACGTGAACCTTCGTTGATGTTTAGCTTGTGACAGGCTACACTGGGATCTATTCCTGGCATTTCTGAAACGTCCCAGGCGAAAACATCCACATTCACCTTTAACAGTGCAATCAACTCATCGCGCTCAGGTTGGGGTATATCAGCTCCCACGAACGTAATTCTATGCTCTTCGTTTCTGATCTGTACCTCCACCAACTTCTCTATTGTTGGTGGGTCGGCAGCATCCTCTTCCTTATATGATTCAGTCAGGAGAGGTTGCTGTAATTGCTATTTGGTTTCTGCCTGTAGGATGTGATGACCAGTCACATCAGATTTCATGTACTCTTCCATGGTGTTTTCATGGCATTTATGGGTCGCCATCTGGTCGCTTCGAACTTTAACAACTCCTTCAGGAATGATGAACTTCAAACACTGATGGTACGTTGATGTGGCAGCTTCGATCGCGTGTATCCAGTCACGTCCCACAATTGTGTTGTAAGGGGCTCGGCAATCAAGTAGAAGAAAACTGTTGATAACAGTTTTTGTACCTACAGTCATAGGCAGCTTCATTTTGCCGATAGCTCTGGTAGTTTCTCCACTGAAACCAATCACAGGATTTTCATCCTCCTCGATCAAATCTTCAGACAAGTTCATGGCTGAATAAGCTCCTGAGAATAGGACGCTCACCGAACTACCCGTGTCCACAAGAACTCTATGGACACGGAACATGCCAATCCAAGCAGTAATGACAACAACATCGTTGTGTGGGTAGTAGGCACTTTTTTTGTCTTCATATGTGAACTCGATTTTCGTGCATCCAACCTCCAGAGTTTCTGCCCCCTTTCCATCGAGAAAGTCGACGTGGTTGAGAATATACCACTCTTTCAGTTGTCAGCTTCGTTCACGTCTCGTCCTTTGCAGCTCGCCTGGTCATCGAATGAATCCTGGCATAACTGACATTAATGACATGATTTATGTTCAACGTCTGCCGAACTGGTTCTCGTGCATGGTCTTTTTTCACGTATTCCTGAAGTTTCCCAGCGTCGATCATCCTCTGGACCTCGAACCGAAATGCCTTACAGTAATCAATTGTATGTCCATGATCCTTATGATATTCGCAGTATTTGTTCGTGTCGCGCCTATCTTTGTTTTCTTCTGGAAGTGGCTGAGGGGGTTTCAAGTCCCTTTTTTTATCTTGTTGTATACCTTAGTTAGTTTGACGTTCAGGGGCGTCAGTTGATTGTTCTGACCCTTTTTTCCAGCCTCTCTCTTCTCGTATTGGTTCCTGTTAGGCTCCACACGATCACTGTTCTGTCCACCTTGGCGGTTCTTTGACTTATCTTTCTTCCCATTGTGTGACTGGGGGATGGACCTATCTGCTTCTCTGCGAGCTCTCGAGTCATCTTCTATACGAGCGTACTGTTCAACTCGGTCATACAGCTCCTCCAAATTTCTTGCTGGTTCACGAACAAGGGAGTTGTAAATTCCTGAACTTTCTGGTGGAATTGCTTGTTTATAAGCTTCGATGACCAGTTGATCAATAGGGTCATCCACCTCTGCTAGTTCGTGTCTGAATCGTTGGGTAAACTGTCTTAGAGTTTCCCCACTCTTCACCTTCAACTGGAAAAGC